>JAECUM010009838.1:0-24748 GCA_016617855.1 Megalonaias nervosa | reverse complement strand
GTGTGTGTGTGTGTGTGTGTGTGTGTGTGTGTGTTTTATGAAGTCTGCAAAATCAGATCCGGTGTTGCTTACAGTTCCTAACAAGTCAAGCCACTTAAATGCCCGCTCTGCGATTCTGCCAGTGTTTTATTAAGAGTGAGTGATGAGGAATTTTAATTATTTTAACATTTGTTCCTTATCCAAAGGCATATGGCCAGGCACAGAACTGTGCCCGCCAACAATCTCTGATATTAAATATCCAAGATGCTGCTCTGGACAACTGGCACTGCCATCAGATAGACCCGGATAGGCACTGAGACTCAAATTATACTGATAACACATACATTTAGGTTCCTCATATCACAAAAGTATTATTATCATTTATTCCATGCTTACTATGTATACAGTCCAAAGGTACCAAAACAGACAGACATCTTTTGTCTTCTATGAACTATCGCTGATGAAAGCGCATTACATTGATGCTCTTTCTTGCAGACAGATTAGATATTTGTAGCTGACTTACAACATGGAGCCGAGGATGAAAGCCCTACAAGTCGGATTATGTAGCTGTAGCTGGCATGCGACATGTTAACGAACTTAACGAAGATGAAAGGTGTTTATTACAAATGTTTCGGGCTTTGTTCTGATATTTTATCTGCCGTGTTCATTATCAGCATCGATAGTTCATGCAGACTCAAAGTATTTATGTACCCCCACCCCCTCCAACTTCCCCCCGAAAAATCCCCAAAACGCCCCCACCCCATAAAAAACCCAAACAAAACAAAATCAACCAAAAGAACTTCTGAAAAGCGTTTCGAAAACATTGCTTCAACGTTTTCGTTTGAAACTAAACTTTCATAGTTTTGTGTATGACCTCAGTGTCAACCATGTGTGCAGCTCCGAGTCGCCGAGTGGTCTAAAGCGCTCACCATTAAGGATCACTGCCATCTCACCTCTGCTTGCGTGGGTTCGAGTCTCAGACTCGGCCAATGTGGATACGTGAGAAAGCTTGCCAGTAGCTTCTCGTGTGTCGGTGGTTCTTTCCGGGGTTTTCCCTAGTTCTACCTCCACTATTTATACTAGCCACCATGTATAGCCTACCTTGTGCTGAAAAATGGCTTTAAACTCTATAACAACAACAACAACAACCATGTGTGCATTTCTTCAGCTTTTGCATTTACGATACAATTTAATTGTTTAGTGTGTATCATCGCAGCGTTACCATTTATGTATTTCATTAGCTTTTAGTTTGTCGTATATTATCTCATCATTGGCTGGACATGCATTTCTTTAGCGTTTACGTTTAAGCTTGAATCGTATCGTTTATTATGTCAATGATTAATGTTTGTGTATTTCTCGTTACTTTTCATATAATATTCATAAAAAGTAAAGTATATTCATCATCTTCTCACGTATGTAAATATGTATGTGCATATGTGTGTGTATAAATATATGTATTTATTTCTCAAAAACTCTATATATCTGTTTCAATTTGCTGCCATGCTCTTGTAACCGGGTATAAAATGGCAGGAATTTAGTTTAGACTTTTGTGTGCTGGGATAATCTCCGTGGCGAAACTATTTTTATTACACTTTAATTCAAAACAGCGAGGGAGGAGTATTTTATGCAGATGATTTCATTGCTTAAGTTATATATCAATTTGATAACTTCAGTCACTTCCACCATGGCATAAAATATATAAATGTACAACATGCGACATGGATTGCTAAGCCAGTTTACTCAGTGCTTGAGCAAACGTTGATTTATGTCACACCAAGGAATCATCTTTGCGTCAATCTTAGACAATGTTTCTCCAAAGGTGAGTTTCAAACATGTATAATCATGTTTTCACCGACGTTAAATTATCCACCAATCCAATGTATGGCGCCTAACAGTATTGAGTATACCCTACATAAATACCTTTAGACTATATATCCAGGGATAGCACTTTCCGTTCTGTCTGGTGTATATTTATAATTCTCTATAATTAATCCCATATACATTGATTTCTTTGATAGGAATCCAGAATGACTGTGTAGGTAGATGAAAATTAATTACACACGAGTGTAAATTTGCTACACACGAGTGCATATAACACCGATTAGGAAGCATTATTTTTTTGGTGATGTGTGCTAAGTCGTAATGGAATATGGGCTGGTGTGTGCAGGCAAGGCGATGAATGTCGTTTACCCGCGGACCTGGGTTCGAATCTCCGTAGAGTACGAATAAAAAGCTCTCTAACCTGTTTGATAGTATTATTTGTATTAAATATTAATTCTGCCTACTATTATCAAGCATTCTCCTGTAGAATCCAGGGATAGCACTTTCCATTCTGTCTAGTGTATATTTATAATTCTCTATCTATATATTTCAGGTGTAGTGAAATACTTGACAGTATAGTACACTTACTTTCATTTGAGGATCCACACGTTCTACACCGATATGTGAACATCAGATCCACATAGGATATACATTCATCTCATATTTTATTATTTTAATATTGTGTTAAAATAACAGAATACAACGATGAATAGGTCCATGTGAAGGCCAATGTAATAACAAAGACAGCGCATCTCGCTACAATGGAAGAACAGTATTTGGATAATGGGAGTTATATTATGTTTGGACATTGTAGCATATCATGTTTTCTGCTTGGATCACGTTTGCTTCTGTTTCAAATGACATTTTATGGTGGAACACAACAAGATAGATCAGAAAAGAACACAATAGCTCAGAGAAGAAATTATAAACAGGTAAGAAATAAATACATAAAACCTAACCAAACCAAAATAAAGTATAACAGCAACAAACTCATTGTAATTCTAGCATATTAACATAATTTAAATTTTTAAATCGTAAACGCTCTAAACGCTTGGTTCATTTTTCTGGATGGCGTTGGTTCTCATTAATTTGATTATATTATTAAAAGTAAAACCGTATTACTATTCCTTGGTAAACGCGATGCTATATTGTAGAAATACATTTTCAAATTCTTCTGCAGCAAGCCATAGATTTCCTGATAAGTGCACCCATGGGTTTTCTCCCCACAATGCTCTCTCCAGGCTTTTAGTCAGGCTCTTATCACTTGCTACAGTCTTGGGATATTTATGAAAGAAATAAATCACTGTCCTCAAAACGAATACATCCAATGCTTGAAATCAGGAATGCACTTCAGCATGTATATTTTTGGTCCAAACGTTCTGGCAAGATTCGAATGGATAAAAACCGTATAGCAAAAAATACAGGTAATGCTCTTAAAACAGTTTTAGGTAGAAATGCAATTCGCTCGTAATCTGCACCGATTGTTTCCAACCAGCATTTTTTTTTTCAAGAAAATTGAAATGATTGGAGTGTTGCATGAAAAAACAATGTAATTGAAGCTAGATATCCAGAATGTGTTATTGTGTACCTTTTAAATAAATATGTCAGAAAGAGCTGCCGATCTTTACAATTAACAGACGGTGACATATTTTGCATGGCCAGTACTAATAGTAAAGAACTGCATAGCTTTATTGCAAAACAAATGAAAATCAGAATATCAACAGGAAAACACATTGAAATAACACGAAGAATAACAAGTAGGTGCAACCTCTACCCCAGAGATTGTATTTATTCCCGTGTAGAGTATAATTCGCTGGTAGTAACATGACCGGGGGAGGGGCCTAATTTTGTTGGGGTATATCCAGCAACAGAGAATAATGCGATACGCACCAAGGCGGCATGATTAAGCGTTAGTGAACGAAAGTTTGTAAAAACTGAGGTATTGAAAATGTACAAATTAGGATATTGAAAGATGAAAGCAGGTTCCTCATATTCACGTTCTCATATGCATGATACTGATCATTATCACGTGACCAAAATGATCATTGAACAGGAACTACTTTGGGGGCGCTCACCAGTTATTATGTACTTTTGAGAGAGTGACGTATGTAAGGTGAAGTTGTTTGCAGTTGAAACATGCACAGTGGAGAGAATGTTGGCATACCTCTATGCTACTTTGATGTAATGTGGCTGACATTTCTTTGGATAATGTACTTGTGGAAATTGTTCATAATCTAAGCACACTGCTAACTAAAATGACTGCTCCCTTGTGCAACAAAAATTCAGCCTGAATTAGTCTAAAGTACACTATCTTTAGCACCTATTAAAATAGGGAAAATGAATTTTGCCCAACTAGACAATACCAGCTTCTGAAAGTGCAATGGATGAATTACTACATATATAAAATGTAAAAAAAGTTATCTGCTCTTGTTTTTACAATTTATCTCTGAAATCCAGGAAGTGAAAATGACCAAGCGGAGCTAGGAGATTTTGAAAGGCCACATCTGTAGTAAGGCCAAGCTGTATACTCTATAACCCATATTACACCAATCAATCATATACCAAAATAAAGGGAATTAAAGGTTCTTTGAACAATACCTAAGACATTCAAGTTCTTTTTTTTTAAATAGCCAGTATAACCAGTGAGGACACCTGGGGAAATTCTCTTTCCTTAAAATTCTAACCCTATACAAAATACGAAACTGTAGAGCATCACCTTGGTGCATGAACAACCATCACATATCACTATTTAGACAGTTTACAGTCTGATTTAGATAATATACCTTAAGTCTGATTTTTTTCTTGCAATTGTGAAGCATACCAATGCGTATGCCTACAGAGTTGCATAAAGGCTAATTGTGACTGCAGTCTCCTGTCTTAAATATATCCATCCATCAGCTACGACCGGTTATACAAATCCTACTTAAAACGATAGATGAATATGCTACGTTAACGTTAATATGCATAGTTCTATGCAATATCAGACAGACTCTTAAAGGCAGGACTGGAGTATAAAAGAAGGATGACCCGAACAATGTCATTTTATCCTTGATTGTGGTAGGGACAGACATCTGGATGGACATCCAACTGGACAGTTACGTGACAGACACTTTTGACAGCCAGGCCTAACGTAATGCCTGCATATATATGATCGTTTGTTTTGATAATTCCAACTGTAAACATATTTGCAAACGTTCCACATGTAGTCCGGAACCTCAAACTATCGATTCCCCTTACTGTACTATAGTTTCGCATGGAAATTTGTTTCGAAGACAAGTTATTGAGGCATATACAATTATATAAGTAACGTGTTCTTCTTCAGAATATTCCATGGAACTTATTGTAAAGATTTTAATATGTTTTTGTATCCAGATATCTTTAGATTCTCAACCCCAAGTCCTCTACGATGCAGGGAGACTTCCTTGTTACCACTGTAGGTTATTGTTTTTAGAAGTTCTTATATAAAACCTATTAAAAACTTTATTTATTTATTTATTTGCACGCTATGAAATCTAGTCTGATGATCTTTCTTGCTTGTTAATTTTTTTATCATTTGTTTTATCCTTGTGAGTTTAGACTTATATTTCACAAGAAAGATCACGAACATGTATTCTGGTGTATGAACGTGTTAAGTGTAGCTTAGATAATGCAATAACTGTGGGAAGTGTTGTCGACGTGTAGTTTAGATAATGCAATAACTGGGTAGTGTTATCCACGTGTAGCTTAGATAATGCAATAACTGTGGGTAGCGTTGTCCACCTGTAGCGTAGATAATGCAGTAATTGTGGGTAGTGTTGTCCACGTGTAGCTTAGAGAATGCAGTAACTGTGGATAGCGTTGTCCACCTGTAGCTTAGATAATGCAATAACTGTGGGTAGCGTTGTCCACGTGTAGCTTAGATAATGCAATAACTGTGGGTAGCGTTGTCTACGTGTAGCATAGATAATGCAATAACTGTGGGTAGTGTTGTCCACGTGTAGCTTAGATAATGCAATAACTGTGGGTAGTGTTGTCCACGTGTAGCTTAGATAACGCAATAACTGTGGGTAGCGTTGTCTACTTTCTAGTGGAGCAACATATCCATTTTAGCTTATTGTGTTTCAGGAATATCGGTGTAACAAAAAGCAGAGTGATGTTTCCGATTCGACTTTTCCTCATATAAGCGACATTAACGACATTAGATCGCAAGTAATAAATTAATAAATTTAGCTTGATTTGACACGATCTCGCAAAGATATTAGAGTGTTTAGTGGCCACAGGAATTTTTTCTTTATTACAGGTGTGAGTAGTGAATGGGGTCACTTTAGCGTCAGTGGGAAAATACAAGATCCCCCTGGGCCACTTTGGCTTCAAAATTTATAGCGTCAATGGGAATGATCATTACAAGCCCGCCCCCTCCCCCCGGCCACTATAGCGTCAAGGGAAAGTTGGGTTTTGTATAGGGATAATAGGAATGGAACAGGTAGGATGACGTCACGGTACTGGCAACAATGTTGCAAGTGGCTGACCTGAATACGCACGGCTACCTAGTTAGAGACAAATTCAATAGAGACATAGACATAAAAACATGGTTAGAGACATAGACATATGCAACACAACCATAGATTGATGAACATCAATCTATCATACCTAAAAATACAATGGACTAAAAAAAATTTAGGCCAGAGAGAATTGATATCTTTTCGGGGCATATGAGTGGCCCTGAAAAGGGCCTTTGTTTTTTTTTTTTTAACACCATTTCGTTAACATAGAGGGCATCGCATTAGGTCTTCTTCTCTTCCTTAAACATCGTCTAACCTCTGGTCCATAGATGAGGACTCGCTTCAGACAGCCTTGTCACTCCACATAGATCCTTAGTTTCCAAACAGTCGTATCGGTGATCCGGATGATTGTCCATGATTATTTAACATACATGGGTAAGTCCGTACGGAACAGCATCAACGATACGAGACTAGATGATTCAACATTTGTCCACATCTTGTGACGAGAACAGGTGAAGGGAATGAAGTGAACCGCATTTCTTTATAGTGGAAGAGCGGATCGAAACGGATTGATATTGTTCACCAATCCAAACACGTGTTACAAACTTCAGCTACCGCGCGGAATCTGTCTTCCAATCCGAAGAGAGTTACCTGTGATGTCACATTCTCTATATAGCGCACTAGCGTCTGTGTGAAGTGAGTCGATGCTAAAAACACAAACAGATATATTGATGATCCTTCACAAATTATTAACAAATATAATAACACAAAACACAGATCAATAAAAATGTCACCAAATGACGCAATTAAAAATCCGATTCTTGCAAATGAAAACATGTACTGCAGACATAAATTTAAAGTTGGTGATAAAGTTAGAATTTCTCTGACAAAAAAGTATTTGAGAAAGGATTTACCCCAAACTGGACTGAAGAAGTATTTGTTGTTGATAAAGTTTTACTGACAATACCTGTAACATATGCGCTAAAGGATTTATTGGGTGAGCCAATAACCGGTAGTTTTTACGAACAGGAACTATAAAAAACTGAGCAAGATATATTTGTTATTGAAAAAGTTATTAAGAAAAAAGGTAATAAAAGCCTTGTCAAGTGGCGCGGGTACAGCGATAAATTTAACAGCTGGGTTCCAACTAAATCTATATTGAAATAAAATTGTTATAAATTTCCTCGTACATACATTTAACAGATTTACATTTTACAGGTTTACATAACGATATTAAATATTGTCTGCGATCGTCAGAGATTTTCATTTGGTTAAAAATCTTGACAAATATAAAGTCGAATTTTATATTTTTCTGTCGGTCTGGAATTTTAATGTTTAAAAAGGGTTTCATCAGCCACCAAAAAGACTGATTTTCATCTACTGAAAAATTAAATTTCGAGATTTTCTTTGTGGTATTTAACATCATATCGTCCAATTGTCGGTCTGCTGTAATTTTTTTTTTTATCAACCACGCCAACAATTTCGTCTTGTTCGTCGTCATTGTTAAATAGAATATCGTCTTCTGTATAACCAGCAGAGTTGTGTTTATCTGCGACTATAACATCTCCTGCTGTAAAATTATCGTTTCATCAAGTTCATATTATAATACATTTTTATCTAATTTATTATTATAAATGACTGATGAGATAAAATATCATCAAAAAGTTAATATATCAAATTACAGAGAATTAGCCGAAGCAGTTAGAAAATGTTTGTCGGGATATGGTTCTTATTCTGTTGACGTTAATGTGATGCAAGGTGATTCTAATAAAATTCTGCTAACAGCGGCAGAAAAAAATAAACTTAATGATAGCACAGTAATAACTCTAAAATTTAACAAAGATGATGTTATTGCGTTTGCTCATAATTGTCTTACCAAAGCTGAAATAGAGAATATAATTAATCGTCGTATCTAAAAATAATTCTGTCAAATGTCGATTATGATGTTGCTGATTTGGCTCTGCCATCTGCTACATCTTTTATTGATTGTGTATGAATTTTAAAATGTTTTGCTGCAGTTGTTATCGAAGAAAATTCTAGTTCCTCACCTGTACTAATGTTATATGATATTACAGGTTTAGCAGAACATCTGAAATTAATACCACCTCCTCGTCCTCGTCTGTTATTTTCTTTAGGCGTAACAAGTTCGAGATTTTCTAGACGATTATCTCTTTTAACGCCGTTGACGTGGTCTATTACCAAATCATTAGGTATAGGTCCGTTAAAAGTTTCATAAAAAAAACGATGACTATAATAACCAACAAAATCTGTTTTTGTTCCTCTAACAACCACAAACAAGTATTCATTATTTTTCAAATTACCTAACACTTTTTAAGTTTTTCTTCTTCCAATAATTCCTTTGTCAGATGCCTCGTATAAATGAAACACAGAGTGAGGTTGAAATTCACTTTGTAAAGAAAAGGTTTCAATATTTTCATCAGTAACTTTGCGTTGACATGATATACTTGTTGTCCTTCTGGAATTTCATCAAAAACAGCGTGTAAATAAAATCTTTCCTTAACATTTCTACCCGCTCGGCATTATCACCTTTTACGCTGACCTTGCAACCAGCTGGTTTTAATTTACCAAACGGTTTTCCGTACTTGACGTGAATCACTGAACCAAGTGCATTTCCCGCATAACTATTATAAATTGGATGGACATGATATTCCTCCTGTTCCTCTGCCGTCAGTCTTATGTAACTCAAATTTTGTGTCATTATACCTTAATTTTTTTATATATCACTAATTGATTTTTCAACTGGCAATATCAATTAAATATATATAAAATGTTATATAGCAATGCTGAAATTGCGAGATATAGCCAAAAAAAGCCTTATAGGAGAACCTACAAAAATAACTGCCGCGTTTTTCGGTTACGATAACAGTTATAAATTTGATGGCCAAGGTGTTCTAGCAAATTATAACTCTACAAATTTGTTTCATCTTCTACATCCGATTGTAGCGCGAGAACTTGCAGTACATAAAAGTATCAAACTAACAGTACAGAATCATGTTATTTTATCAAAGTTACGTGCACCTCAAAAAGATACCTGTCGTGTGGTTACTAAAACATTTAACAGATGATGTTAATAAAATCACCGACAAAATATCTAAAACAGCTCCAATAAAAATAATACCAAAACAACAACTTGATTTTGATGAGGCAGTTAATTGTCATATCTGCGAGAAACCTACGTCAGGCAATAAAGTGCACGATCACTGTCATCTATCCTGCCAATATCGTGGAGCCGCACATAATAATTGCAATTTGAAATTTCATGCGCCAGATTTTATTCCTGTCGTTTTACATAATTTTCGTGGTTATGATAGTCATATCATTGTCGAAGTATTTGACGATGAGGAAATTAAATCTAAACTAAAATTAAATAATGTGATAAAATGTATTCCAAACATTTTTAAAAAGTATGTCAGTTACGCTTGGCAAATTACGTTTCATCGACAGCTTGCAATTTATATCAGCACCATTGGATGAGCTTGTAAAATGTTGTAGCAGTTTAGGTAATCTGAGAAGTTGCTTTGGTGTGTATTATGCCCACCTGACAAAAAAAGGTGTCTTTTCGTATGAGTACCTCGACGACTGGAGCAAATTTGATGAAACTTCTCTTCCTGACAAAAATAAATTTTACTCGCACCTAAAAGGTGAAGGTGTATCAGATGGTGAATATAGTTACGCACAAGATATTTGGAATAAATCTGGTTGTAAGACACTTGATGATTATCATAATTTATATTTGAAAACAGATGTGTTATTGTTAGCTGATATTTTCGAGAGCTTTCGTAAAGTTAGTCATACAAATTATGGATTAGATCCATGTTGGTTTTATTCTGCGCCAGAATTATCATGGGATGCTCTGCTAAAAACAAGTAAGATAGAATTGGATCTCTTTACTGACGTTGATATGTTTAACTTTATTGAAAAAGGAATTTGCGGCGGAATTAGCGTTATAAAAAAAAAAATATGCGGTAGCTAATAATAAGTACTGAAAAACCACGATAAAAATTTACCGTCAAATTATCTATTTATCTGTACGATAATAATTTGTATGGTTATGCAATGTCAGAGCCAGTGCCGTGCAGTGGATTTCACTGGATAACTCCAGATCAATTTCTTAAAGAAACTGAGAAAAATCTCCCAGAACATGTCAGTTATTTTGTTGAAGCTGATCTTGATTATCCTAGTTTGTTACATGATCTACATTACAAAAATTTAAAACAAGCAGTAGATGCTGGACTAGTCCTTAGGAAGGTTAAAATTTAATCAATCTCGGTGGATGGCAGATTATATTGATTTAAATACCAAACGTCGTATTATTGCTAAGACCGACTTTGAGAAAAACTTTTTCAAGTTGATGAACAATTCAGTTTTCGGTAAGACTATGGAAAATATCAGAAAGCGAGTCAATATTGAAATTGTAAATGATGTAAATGGCAGAAATAAATTAGTCAACGATGACGGTTTTGTCAGTATGAAAATATTTAATGAAAATCTTGTTGCAATACAGCGACGAAAGACAAATTTAAAGTTAAATAAACCGATTTATGTTGGTGCAGCTGTACTTGACATATCGAAATGGTTAATGTACGACTTTTACTATAATTTTACCAAAAAGCAGTGGCCAGATTCAGAGTTGATATTTACTGATACGGATTCACTTGTTTATAACATAAAATGTGAGGATGTTTATCAAGATATTTATGATCATAAGGAGTTAGTTGATTTATTGGATTATCCAGCAGGTAGTGGATTTCATGATGATGCAAATAAAAAAGTCATCGGCAAGATGAAAGATGAATTTATGTTTGGGCCAGTTAGGGAATTTGTTGGACTAAGAAGCAAAATGTATGCTGTAATTTTAGATGACAATAAACTGACAAAAAAAGCAAAAGGTATTCCTCGCGGATACGTAAAAAAGTGTATCAAAGTTGATGATTTTAAAGCAGCGTTAAACAATAATATCGGCTTTATTAAAACAAATGTTATCAGAACAAATCATCACAAACTTGAAACAGATACAATTATAAAACGTGGACTAAGTAATTTTGACGACAAACGATACTGTGAGGAGGGAATTAATACGTTAGCTATTGGACACTATGAAAGTACCAGAGGTGATATATTCAGTATCATCTTTAATTAATGTTGTCTAAACTTGAGGAATAATGTTCGAAAATTTGACGTTAGCCGATGGGGTTAGTAGCAAAATTAAAAAATTAATGGTTAATGACCAGCAATTATCAGTTGAATTTGATGATGAAATTTCAGGTATTTGTTTTAGTAAATTTGATAGAATGAAACTCTCTCTTATTAAATCAGATATCAGCAAATATTTTGATTATCTGGAAAAGTGACGATATGAGCTCACGTTAAAGTACAATAATCTTCATGATCCGATCAGTCAAGAAAAATATACCAAAATAAATATTCACTTAAACCGGTCGAAGGTTCTTTGTAAGTATTTTGTCAATAGGTAGTAATGAGAGAGTTATTTGAATGTCATCGAAAAGTAGCGGAAAAGTTAAATTTTATTTATATAAGCACGATGATGAATTATTTCTGTAAGCTACCATTGATGTTTTATTGATAGGTGATGAAATTCTTTTTAAAAAAAGAAAGGACTTACCTGCTCAAGCACAAATCCACTTGCTAAATGAACACGGAGAAAAATTGTGCCTCCCTTTTAGAGCGTTATAACGCCTACGCGAAATTTCCAGAATGTTCTTTGGAATTTCCATTACGTAATTTCTAGAATGTTCTTTGGAATTTCCATTACATAATTTCTAGAATGTTCTTTGGAATTTCCATTACGCAATTTTCCAGACACAGCCCTGACAGAAGATGGTGATCCTTATGATGTGGGCTTTAACGACCGTCGAAAGAAAATCTTTCTAGGATGTAGTTTAGAACTGATGGATCGTTTGCATTTGGACATGTGGTTACAAGAGAAGTATTTGCTGAACGGTGTGGATGTCCGCTTGAGACTGAATCGCAGCAGTGTCGCTTTCCATTTGATGGCTCATACTAACGAGTACAAAATCATCATCCAAGAAGCCATACTTTACGTGCTCCGCGTAGAAGTGTTACCTAAAGCGGGAAACGACATCAGTCACACGTTGAGCAGAACGACCGCCAAGTGCCCGATACGACGCGTGGAAGTGAAAACGTTCAGCATTGTTACTGGACTCCGATCCAAGATCGAAGATTATCTGTTCCAAGGACAGTTACCCAAACGTTTAATCGTTGGTATCGTGAGCAATGCAGCTCTCAACGGAGCTCACGATCAAATTCCTTTCCAGTTTAAGCAATACAAAATGTTCAAGATCGAAGTGAGTCGCGATGGCAAGACTTTGTGCACTAGACCCTTCAAACCTAACTTTACCCAGAAAAATTACTTGAGATCGTACTGGTCCCTGTACGAAGCTACGGAACAGTTAGAAACCAACAAAAGTCACGGATTTCGTACGAAGATTATGTAGGAGGTTACACTTTGTGGGCCTTTGATTTCACTCCTGCCCAAGGCAGCGACGAGGGACATTTCCACCCTATAAAGTCTGGTCAATTGCGTGTAGAACTTCAGTTTGCAGAAGCTCTCACCGAGACAGTGAACGTCAACCTGTATGCCGAATTCGACAATACGATAGAAATCAACAGCTTGAGAGAAGTCATTCTAGACTATTAGAAGCTATGGAAGACACTTATCCTTCTTTGAACGGTGGAGAATCTTTGGAAATGGAATAGGAAGAAACGGTGAAAGCAGAACCCGAAGACAAAGACGATGTTGGTCACATCTAGATGGCTAGAACAAGAACAACATTTAGTCTCCTGTTTTGCCAAACACCTGGCGGATAAAATTACGGAATTTACCAAGAAAGATTGATATGGATGTCAAAACGATGATCCCAGTGAAATTGAACACAATAAATGTCTGATGATGAGTCAAGAAGAAAAATTGGACGAGTATCTGGACGACGCTTGGGGTCTCATCTCGGAAGAAGCAGTGTTGCATGAGTGGTATAAAGGCTTGCGTGATCATTCCTACCCTCCATTGACTACTCTGGAAATCTATCGCATCGAAGCTCTCTTGTCCCAGAGTGCGAAGACGAAACAAAGAAACGGTTACCTGTCAGCTATCTTTTGTCGTTAGCTAGAAAACGTAGTTTACATCAATGGCCTCATGACTTCCATCAGTGGAAATCTAACTTGACTTCACAAAGCTGTCAACCTTGTCAAAAATAGTTTGTTAGATATTATTGTTAATTGTTAATAGTTAGTTGTTAGTTGTTAGTTAAATAAAAAAATGTTGTGTTTTGAAAAAATGTGTCTGTCGTTCGTTTTCAAAAAAACGCTGTGAATATATGCTCTTTGACTTCTCTCTATCCCTCACCATGACATTAGCTATCATAACGTTCCATCCCGCCAAAAAAAAAAAAAAATCGTTGGAATGTTTTCTATCGCGTCCGCGTTTGAGCCATATAAAGCGAAGCAGTCTCCAGTCTGGCCATCCATTGTTGACTCGTCAGCCTACGAAGATGCGTTCAAGAGTATCCAAGCTGACCGAAGCTTACGTGAATTTACACCGTGTCAGGCAAAACCTGATACCGAAGCCTGATGAAATAGAGAATGGCAGGATGTTAACAATAGTCCAAGACCTGATAGAAGAGGTCTTCAGATAGGAAATCAAGAAAGAGGAAGAAGAGTGGAAAGAGAAGTACAGACTTCAGAAGCAGAGAAAAACAGCAACAAAAACAGCAGCAACAGCAGCAGGAACCAGACAGAGGTTTTGTCGACTGTCGTGTAGACACGAAAGAGTTCTCCTCTTTCCGCAGAAGCAGACCGTATTTTTCTTCTTTTCCCTTCTGTGTGGATAGTGTATAAGGTATATTTTATGCGTTCGCGTACGTTTGTGTTGATAGTAGATATTGAGGTTTTTGATAATATATATGGTGTGTTTTTTCTTCTTTTCTCTTCTGTGTGGATAGTATATAAAGTGTGTTTCTGCGTTCGCGTATGTTTGTGTGGATAGTAGATATTGGGGTTTTTGATAGTGTATATGGTGGTTTTTTTTCTTCTCTTCCCTTCTGTGTGGATAATATATATGGTGTGTTTTATGCGTTCGCGTACGTTTGTGTGGATAGTAGATATTGGGGTTATGGATAGTAAATATGGTGTTTTTCATCTCTTCCCATTTCTGTTGATAGTAGATATTGGGGTTTTGGATAGTAAATATGGGTGTTTTTTTTCTTCTCTTCCCTTCTCTGTGGATAGTAGATATTGGGGTTTTGGATAGTAAATATGGGTGTGTTTTTTCTTCTCTTACCTTCTGTGTGGATAGTAGATATTGGGTTTTTGATAGAAGATATGGTATGGTGTTTTTCTTCTCTTCCCTTCTGTGTGAATAGTATATAATATGTGAAGTTATTGTAAGGGATGTTTTCCTTCATGTCCGTGCTTGAAGTATATAAAAGCATGTAAACTCTCCCAAAAAATCCACAAAAACAAGCTCTGCACAAGTGACAACAAACACAAGGCAACCCTACCAGAATCCAACTGAACAAAATAACGACAAACAGAAAGCAACAACTACACAAAACAATGCCAGCCAAAAACAATTACATGGCATATACTTAATGAAGTGCTTAAGGCAGTAACTACCATCAACATCCAAAGCCCACCAACGATAGAAAACCTAATTAAACAACTAAATCAAATACTTACAAAACACCTGTAAATATTATCGCAACAACATCATTTACCGACCAAGTTATTTAATTCCACAACAAATATGGATAACACAATCAAATCAGATATGATCATCTGGCAATGGAACTGAAGGGGATTAATCGTCAACCTCCCTGAATTAAAACACAAACTCAGTTTAACAGAGCAAAAACTGGACATAATCTGCCTACAAGAAACCCACCTCTCAGATAATTCCAAATACTTACCTAAAATCCCAGGATGCTTCCCAGGCATTTTCAAAAATCGAAGTAATGGAAACAAAGGAGGAAGGCTAGCAATTTTCATTATAAATACACTCCCCAATACTGAGACGATTACAGTTCCAACATCAATAGATGTCAGCGAAACATTTGAAATGCTGGCTGTCCTAGTCAACTTCGGATCAATAACTATCAAAAGTTTTATCATCTATGACCCAGGCAGTGTCAACCCAATTAACTTAAATACCTATCGACAAATCTCTGAAACTCCAACAGAAAATCTTATAGTCTGTGGGGATTTCAATGCACACAACGAACTATGGGGAGGAGATAAAACGGATATTAGAGGCAGGTTGGTAGAAGCTTGGCCTACTGAATCCAACTTGGTCATCCTCAACGATGGATCTAAAACTAGATTGGATCCTGAGGATGGCGATCTTACAGCAATCGACCTAACCATTTGTACACCCAAACTAGCACAAATAACTAACTGGTGGATGGATCAAGATAATAAATTAGGTAGCGACCACTTCCCCATCATCATCTCCCTCCAGATGACAGTTCAATAGAATCCCATTGAAATCCCACCGAGATGGAGATACGATAAAGCTGATTGGGACAATTTTAGAACTAACCTAGCCGAAATAAACACAAGAGAACTAGAAAATCCCAACATTAACACATTCAATGGCAACATCATCAACACCATACAAGAGGCAGCCAAGCTAAGTGTCCCAAAAAGTAAAAAGTCCCAAACCAAACATACGGTGTCTTGGTGGAACGATGACTGTAAAAAGCACACAGGGAAAAGAAAAAAGCTCTCAATAAATTCAAACACTCTAAACACTCGCTAGACTTTCAAGAATATAATGCCGGGATAAAAGCCTTAAGCAAATCATTAAACAAGCTAAAGATAAATCCTGACAACACTTTTGTTCCCAATTAAACATAAAAACCAATTCTAAACAAGTGTGGGACAAAATAAAACTAATCCGGGGAAAACAATTAACATCACCCCTAAAGTAAGAGGTGCCAATAACAACCAGGATAAAGCAAATTTGCTCGCTAGTCACTTCTCCGACATGAGCAGCAATTCAAATAATATCCAAAATTTCGAAGAACATCGGAAAAAATTAGAAAATTCCTTTAAACATTTCTTTAAAGACCTAGGAGCTAAGGAATCTGACCTAAACAGCGACATTACACTACACGAATGGGAATTAGCATTAGGATCCAAAAAAGAAACATCCCCCGGAAAAGATGACATTGGCTATGTTATATACAAAAATCTACCAAACAACATCACAACAACTATCATTAAATTACTAAATAACATCTGGAACAGCGGCCAACTACCAGACAGCTGGAAACAAGCCATTGTCATACCTATATTTAAAAACGGAAAAGACCCTAATGAAATAAGTTCATATAGACCCATCTCCCTCACCAATAACATGTGCAAAATAATGGAAACCATCATAACCAACCGACTGAAACATCACTTAGAAAGCAACAACTTATTATAGGAAAATCAATGTGGCATTCGTAACAAGCGGTCCAACACTGACCATTTACTGAGACTCGAAGCTGACATAAAACTTGTATTCAGTTCAAAAAGGAAATCAGATAGAAATCTCATAGCTGTTTTCCTCGACCTTGCAAAACTTAATCAGTTCGGAATTACTGGACGCATGTTCAACTGGATTGAGAACTTTCTCACAGGACGGAAAATCATAACTAGATTGGGGAATATTCTCTCAGATGAGTACCCTTTAGAAAATGGAACTCCACAAGGGAGCTTACTCAGCCCCACTATCTTCAATCTAATGATTAACGACCTGGATCGCAACCTCACCTCAGCAAAAGTGAACATCTCACAATTTGCTGATGATAGCGGAATTTGTAGAGATGGAATCCCCGCTAGCAATCAAGTTATCTCAGAAATCCAGCAAAGCCTTGACAATATAGGTAGATGAGCTGATAAATGGGGGTTTAAGATATCACACGAAAAAACAGTGGCAATAATCTTTACACCAAAAATTAACAGACAGCTTATTTACCCCAAACTCTATATCCAAAACCAAATAATCAAATATGTTAAAGTGGTAAAGTTCCTAAGCATGTTCTTCGACCAGCATCTCGAGTGGAAAAATCACATTGACCATTTAACTAAAAATTGCACCAAAGACCTTAACTTACTAAGAATCCTTAAAGGCACCAACTGGGGGTCCAACCAAGAAACCTTAAAGGCACCACCTGGGGGTCCAACCAAGAAACCTTAAAGGCACCACCTGGGGGTCCAACCAAGAAACTTTCATAACTATCTATAGAGCACTTATAAGATCGAAACTATATAAGTTTATATGGTTGTCAGGTATATAACTCAGCTAAACAAACAGAATTGGAGAAACTGGATGCCATCCAAAGGAAAGCACTGCTGGTCTGCACCGGCACCCTACCCTCAACATCATTGGATGAACTGCACATACTCACTGGAGAACTGCTACTAAATTTGAGAAGACAAGAAATGCTCCTCAAATACTCAATTCGGTTATTCAGCGACCCAAACATGCATCCCACAAAGAAGGCCATTAGCAAATGCAACAAAACCTTTAGTCGCAATCTCGTTCCAAACACTCCTGGCGGAAAACAAATTCTTGAACTAAGAAAAAAATTTGTCAATCTTGGATCAGCAGGAATACACAAAAACCCCTGATCAAGACCCTTGGATAAACTCTAGACAAAGGCTCAACACCAAAGCAACCGAATATGGAAATAAATTGGAACAAGAGCTCAAACTAAAAACCAACATTGCAATGGATATACAGGACACCTACTCTAGTTTCGTAAAAATATATACTGATGGATCCAAAACACAGGACCCACCCAGATCAGCAGCAGCAGTTGTTATCCCAGAGTACAACATTCAAATGGGAACCAGATTACCAGATCACTGCCCCATATATACAACAGAATTCTGGGCTATCATCGAGTCACTAAAATGGACTTAAAGAGAACAACACCCCAAAATCAGTCATCATAAGCGACTCACTTAGTGTAATTACATCAATACAAAATAAAAACACTAAAACAAGAGAAAACTTCCTTGCCGAGGGTTATAAACTACTTAAAGATATATCCACTAGGAACCAAATAGTAGAATTTATGTGGATACCGTCTGTTACGTATACGTAATTAAATTACTTGACTGTTAGTTTTAAATTCTCTTTTACTTTATTTTTATTTCATTACATTTTATTGTAAGGATAATATTTTTACTGGATTTCACATTTTTCCCAGTAAATTTAGTTCAATTCTTTTAGCCGGACACACTGTGCGTGGACCATTGAAGTTGCTGAAAGAGAAACTTCTTTCTAATGAAGATACTGAACTTAATCTTCTTGATTATGTTTCTAATTTTAAGTATAAGTTGTCAAAGGCTTGTGAGGTCGCAGGAGCAAATTTGCACTCTACTCAGTCAAAAATGAAATTAAGATATGATAAAAACTCAAAGGAAAGGAGTTTTCAGCCTGGTGATAGAGTTCTAGCTCTCTTGCCCATTCAACAAAATCCTCTTCAGGCCAAATATTATGGTCCGTGCACTGTTTAGAAGAAAGTAAATGATTTAAATTACATCATAAATATTCCTGGTAGGCGAAAACAAAAACAACTTTGCCACATTAACATGTTAAAGGAGTATATTGAAAGAGATAGCCAAGTAAATCATACAATTAATTTAGTTGTACCTGTCCCACCAACTGAGGATTTAAGTGAAGTAATTCAATCGAACTCTACTGACTTTGAAGTGACAAATCTTCGGAATTGGGAAATTATGAAAAATCTGGACCAGAAACTTTTACATTTGCAGCAACAGGAAAAGAATGAACTTAAACAGTTATTATTTGAATATAAGCACTTATTTCTAGACATTCCTACGAGGACAAACACAATTTTTTATGACGTTGAAATTGTGAATTCTAAACCTGTGAAACAACACCCATACAGGATAAACCCTCTCAAACAGGAATACTTGAAAATGGAAATTCAGTATTTGCTGGAGAACGATTTCATAGAGACCAGTAAAAGTGATTGGAGTTCACCATGTATACTTGTTCCGAAACCAGATAAAACCTTCCGTATGTGCACTGATTATAGGAAGGTGAACAGCGTGACAAAAACAGATTCATTTCCATTACCAGGAATCGATGACTGTATTGATAAAATTGGAAATGCCAAGTATGTCGCCAAATTTGACCTTCTGAAAGGATTATGGCAAATTCCGCTAACAGAAAGGGCAAAGGACATTTCGATATTTGTGACTCCAGATGAAGTCTATCAATATAAAGTAATGCCGTTCGGGTTGAATTGTTCCGCAAGTACTTTTCAACGTTTGATGAATATGATTACCTCTGGTCTAGATAATTGTGATGCTTACATCGATGATGTCATCATCTACAACGACAAATGGAAAGAACCCCCAGCAACGATTCGGAAATTCTTCGACAGACTCACTGATGCAAGTTTGACAAGTGAGTTTTGCCGTGCTTGTGTAACTTTTCTAGGACATATTGGGGACATGGACAAGTTAAACCTATAGATGCTAAGGTCAAGGCTATCTCTGAATTCCTTATCGCTGTCAGCAAAAAGCAACTGATGCGATTTTTGGGTATGGCTGGACACTATCGGAAATTTTGTTCCAATGTTTCTAATTTTGCTGAACCCCTGATAAGCTTGTTGAGCAAGAAAAAGAAGTTTCGTTTGACTGATAAATGTCAGGAGGCTTTTGATAGGTTAAAGACCAGACTTAAAAGTGCGCCGGTTCTTACAGCTCCAAATTTCAGTCAATCTTTTAAACTATCTGTTGATGCAAGTGATGTTGGGGTTGGAGCAGTATTGATTCAAGAAGACAGAAATGGTGTTGATCATCCAGTGTGCTATTTGTCTAAGAAATTAAATAAGCACCAAAGAAATTACTCAACAATCGAGAAGGAATGTTTGGCTTTAATATTGGCATTACAACATTTTGAAGATTACATTAGTTCAGCCCCTTCTCCGGTTGTTGTGTTTAGTGATCACAACCCCCATACTTTCATCGACAAGATGAAAAATAAAAATCAAAGATTATTAAGGTGGAGTTTGTTTTTACAAAATTATAATCTTGACATCAGGCACATCAAGAGAAAAGACAATTTAATTGCAGATGCGCTTTCCCATGTATAGAAATATTATTTCATGTACACTTTGTATAATTCATAAAAGTTTTCTTATGCAATTTTGTTTTACCTCATGTATAATTTACATACGGTAAAAAGAAAGCTTTGCTATATAAATCTTTATTTTTCTTTATGGGGGGAAGTGTTACGTATATGTAATTAAATTGCTTGCGTGTTAGTTTTAAATTCTCTTTTACTTTATTTTGATTTCATTACATTTGATTGTAAGGATTATATTTTTTACTGGATTTGACATTTTTCCCAGTAAATTTAGTTCAATTCTTTTAGCCTGATTAGAACGCAAAAGGATTGCTACATTTTTATTTTTAGGTAACCTGGTTCTTGACCTTGGCTCCGATTTTGTAAACATTGAGTGAAAATGATTGGTCATTACAAAGGTCATGTTCAACCCACGTGTTAGTCTGTTGTAAACAGTTTCATTTTTAAATTCATTTCCAGCGTGGGAATCTGATTCTTTGATAGGGGTATTCCAGCCTACGTGATAATTGACATATTTTTTACTGCGCTGTTCGGACAAAGTAAGTGATCATGTGACCCATCACGAGTGTCAAAATGACGTTTTAGTTTTGTATAATTCTCAATCTCAGTGTTTTCTGGTTCAGTCGTAAAATATACCTTCAGGCAGAAAGGTATTCTTGTTGTTTCATTTGAACTGAGTTTTCTTATTTAAAATAATTTATTCACCCTGGAAAATACTCTTCTTCGACGAAATTCTTGGACAAAGACATTCACTAAATTATTCGGAATTCAAAAGCCGGAATTATATTCTTGGTGACTCAACAAGGAACTGTTGACACATCAACACAAACTGGTTATAGAGGACGTTATCGCCCTCCATATTGGAACCTCATCGAGATTCGAACTTGGATTCAATTAGAACTGTTTAGTGATAGCACTTATATTTTTGAATTCTAGGATGAATTTTTGGATTATATTCACAAACCGTAAGTCTTATTTGATATTTTTACCTTGTTTTCTAGGTAAATAAATTATTTTGTTAAATTTACAAAACTTGTTGACTTCACTCTTTTCTTTTGTTACTTTTGTATGAGCCTACACGTAACACCGTCACATATAGGAATCCTCGGGAACGAGCAAGCAGATCAAGTCGCTAAAAACAAATTGGGCGATCCAATCCCTGCCACAATCAAGTATAGCACTACTGAAACCCTAAATATTGCTGAAAATTACATGAACACAAAATGGCAGGAATCATGGAATATTACACCCAAAGGCAGGAAACTCTACTCCACCCTCAATCAAGTAAACAGGTCCATAAGACCACCTAATGTAAACAGCTCGGACCAAGGAATTATCAACCGAATATTAACAGGCAAGAAAAAACTCGCAAGCAGTTTTGGAAAGCACTTGGGTCCAAAACCCACAACCATAAACTGCTATCACTGCCATACCATAGAGGATCTCCAACATATCTTTAATATCTGATCTCAATATCAACAGGCTAAAAATAAATTGCAAATAGTCCAAAAAGAAATTGATCCCCAACAATTTATCCGGAATTCATATGGAAAAACAACCCCAATATCAATTTAACATATGTTAACATCCTAAATTCTTAAATGAATCCAGACTTAGGGGAAAGATATAACATTTACAATAAAATTAAACCCATAAATAACAATCACAATTCTGCACGGGTGTCTCTGAGAAGTCACCGGGGACCTGATTATTCAGCGGAGACAACTCGTGCAGCTTAGAACCAAATCAAAATAGGGCAAAATTAGGCTACAGTATATAAATAGGGTCTCGCAATAAATAAATTAAAACACAGCATTATGCATGGATGTCTCCGAAAAGTCGATGGGGACCTGATTATTCAGTGGAGACATTCTTGCAGATCAAAATCAAAACAAAAATTTCCTCAAACTCAATCCATATTTATAGGTTTCACATCCAAATAACTCTAATTTAGTAGTATGCATGAGAGTCTCTGTTAAGTTGATGGGAACCTGATTATTCAGCAGAGACAATCGTGCAGAACAAAAACCAAGTAAAATAGGGAAAAAATCTAGGTCCAAATATGTAAATAAAGATACACTACATATGTACTTGCAGCAACATAATCCGGAAAATCAACGACAGCAGAATAGACTATGGAATCCAAGCCAAAACAACTGCAGACTAAGCGCACCGCCACTACTACAATTCTCTCTCTCTCTCTCTCTCTCTCTCTCTCTCAAAAAAAAATTCTTCCTTATAACTACTATAACACTCATCTTCCTTACATTCTTAACCATTATTCTACCTAATTAACACTATTCTTACTTAACTAACACACCTTGAAGCCTAATTACCAAAGCTGACAGCCATTCTATTACAAATGTCCTCAAATCTAGATATTATAAGGTGGTCTAAACACCAGGACCATCAGGGCCCGCCACACAAGTGGCAACGTAAACCAGCTATATGAACTACAGTATGGCCCCAAATAGAATCATATAAGGTGGTAAAATCCCAATGACTATCAGGCACCGCCGCACAAAGTGGAAAATAAACACTTTACGTACATACACAGTCCCAAACACTTCTAGCCAGCTCAAGACAGATAGGCCCTGCTAAAGCCAAGTATGTTATCTATAACCCCAAACCAATATCGTATATAAGGTGGTCTAAGGCCCAGGACCATCAGGGCTAGCCACACAATGTGATAAATACAAATAACAACGTACTAATGGCTGTCATCAGAGGTACCTCTTTCTCAAAACAGCACAGAGTATTACCAATTCAATCCAATTCAACCTTCTTCGGCAATAAATAAATTGACTATTCAAAATTGTTGCAAGGCACAATTTAAACCAACAACCCAGGAGACAACAAGCACTTTCCATATGGACCCGCCCCTACCTGCCAACCTTCATCCTCCCTTTCCTCGACCGGACATTCAAATTAACAGCGTGTAATGCACGCATAAATATACCTAGCCAAATATGAGTGTGTGCCTCAAATCCCACTTATTAACCCAGACTGGTAAATAGCGGCTAAAACATGAGTGCGTGATGGGTCTATTCCCACTCGTGACAAGCCTAACATTCAGGCAGCATGGAATACACTGTTTCGCTGCCTGACGGCTTATTTAAGAGCACTCCTTGAGTGCATTAAAGCCTGGGGGAGGTGGCTCTGATTCCCTCTCCCAGGAATATTTAACAGCCTGCCTTGCAGGCATTAAACAGTGGCACATGCACAATATGTGTGCACGCCACTATAATCCAAAATCCAATCCAATCCAATCATTCGCGGAATTCAACACTGAATAGTCAGCCATGGCGACAAACAACCGTTTGGAGAAGATAAAGAAGCTGCAAGACATTCTAGATAACTTAAACATGATAGAAGAGATGCTGGTGAAACTGGATGATGATTATTATTACAATCCCCATAGAGTGAAAATGGAGATCAACAATCTGAGAAAGTTACAGGAAATGTTGAGGGAAATGATAAAAGAAGAAAAGGAGGAAAAGGAGGAAGAAGAGGATAGAATAAAGATGAGGGAATGGAATGAAAAGATAGAAAAGGAAGAAGAAAATGAAAAGAGGAAAAAAGAAGAGGAGGAGAAAGAGAAGGAAACAAAGAAGGAGGAAAAGAATGAGAAGAAAAAGAAGAAGAGTTTAGGAGAGAAAATAAGTAGTTGGTGGAGGAAAAGAAGAAATTAGAAGACAAAAAAGAAGAAAACCAAAGGCCCTTTTCAGGGTCACCCATATATCTGGAAAAGATATATCTCTTCTCTCTTGCCTAAAATTGTTTTTAGTCGATTGTATATTTTAGGTATGATAAACTGATGCTCATCAATCTATGGTTGTGTTGTATATGTCTATGTCTCTAGACCATGTTTCTATGTCTATGTCTCTATTGTATTTGTCTCTACCTAGGTAGCCGTGCGTATTCAGGTCAGCCACTTGCAACATTGTTGCCAGTACCGTGACGTCACCCTACCTGTTCCATTCCTATTGTCCCTATAAAAAACCTAACTTTCCCTTGACGCTATAGTGGCCCGGGGTGGGTGGGGGTGTCTTGTAATGATCATTCCCATTGACGCTATAAATTTTGACGCCAAAGTGGCCCAGGGGGTCTTGTAATGTATTTTCCATTGACGCTAAAGTGGCCCCATTCACTACTGGTATGGCATGGCATGACTGTAACTCTTAAAGTATACAGAAAAATATTTAGCAATTATTCTGTCTGTCTGTCTATATAACTGTCTGTCTTATATATATATATATATATATATATATATATATATATATATATATATATA
>JAECUM010009836.1:0-35957 GCA_016617855.1 Megalonaias nervosa | reverse complement strand
GCATATGAATTGGCCCTGAAAAAGGCCTTTGGATCTTCTTCTTCTTCTATTTTCTCCACTTCTTCCACCAGTTCCTCACTTTCCCAATGATTCCTTTCTTCTTCTTTTCATCCTCTGGAATCCAGTCAGGATGTCCCATTGCTCTAAATTTTTCCTGCACTTTTATCCAGTTATTGTAAAGTCTGTCAAACTCCTCGTTCTTCTTTTTGTTTTCTTTGTCCTTTCTCTCTTTCGTCCATGTCTCTTTAATCTTCTTCACTTCTTCTTCCAATACCTTTTTCATCATGTCTTCGGTTTCTTTAACTGGTCTAAGTCCCATTTGACAAAAGACCACTCTGTCAAATTTAATATATCTTCCAAAAAGCACCTTACTCTGATGACAACAACAAGGGCTTGCTTCAAGGTGCCTACTCTTACATATTTAGGTTGAATAAAACCTCTTAACTTCTGTACTTGTTCCTCTATCATGCCTAGCACTTCATCCCTGGCTACTTTCAGGCTGTTCGCATAGTCTAGGCTGCCTGGAAACCTCCATTCCTGTTGAAGCCTTTCTACCACATAGGCTCCATCCACCATCCAGTACCAACTGTTTTAACTGGTTAAACACGTTCATTTCGAAAGGTGTTGACTTGTCAACGCGGTTAGCCAGACTTACTTACTTAATTTGGATTAAGGTTGCTTTCGCCAACTTGGGCATGTGCGACCGATTAATTCCCCCATTGGAGGCTGATTGATTTTTTAGAGGGGGACGGAATAGTGCCGCGTCCCCCTCGCTTTAATGAACACAGAGTGTGCTGATAGATTTTGTTCGTATTCGGAACATTGAGTTCCACTAGACAAGTGGTGAGTGGGAATTGACCCACACGCACTCACGTGGTCAGGTAAAAAATGCCCGGTCGAGGCAAGGCAGGAAAAGTGGTCGTGAGGAAGGCGCTGTACATCCGGGTTCTTTTTGAATCTCTATTTTCCGAAAAATAAATGTTGGCGTCTACACGTAATTATAATTTGACAATATTATTTGTGCTGCTTATAGAGGTGGTAATGATACAGTGGGCCAACCTATGCTAAATTTTAATTTATTTTATTTAGTTACTATTTAGTTGGTGACTGATGGTTGGGTTTTGCCACCTTACATACATCTAAATTTGGGTCCTATATCCTAAATTAATTTAAGGCGCCACCTTGTGTGGTTGGACCTAATGGCTTTGGAGTTGAGCCACCTTATAAAGATAATTTGAGGTCTTTTTCTATGTCTATATTATGTAGATTCAAGATTTTTAATGCGCCGCATTGTGCGGCTGGTTCTGATGGCTTTTGGTTTTAAGCCACCTTATAAAGCTAATTTGGGGTCTTACGTTATATTTGGTTAATTAATTAGTAAAATTATTGCCGCATTGTGCAGCTGGTCCTGATGGCTGGGTTTTGTGCCACCTTATAATGACTAAGTTTAATGGGCCAGTTTATTTGTTTGTATTTTAATGATAAACTGTATCACAAGATGTAGAAGACACAAATAAGGAGTTGTCAGTAATTGTGTTCAGGAGACATTGTGATAGATGGTTGTCGACTTGGATACCTGCAGTCATATTGCATTGCTTGACGAACCACACCTCTCAACTCGAAATCGTTCCATGAGACCCGAGATGAGGCAAGGACTCCAGCCCGCGCATAGGCTGGTACATACCCCTAAGTGGGCCTTAAATCGAAGCCGCCACCCCATCTTGCATCCCCTGTTTCGATCATTTGGTGTGGCAACTGTTTCTGCCACTGTTTCTTATGATTTACGGTAACGAGTTGGAGTACGAATTAAATTTTCCCAATTTTATCAATCTCTCTAAGGAAGAGCAAAATTGACTCGTTGGTTATGATCGGGTTAGGGTTACTGTGGTATAATAGGTCTGGATAGGAATTTGGCCAACCAATTGCTTTAAGGGAAGTGAATAGTTTTTCCCTTTGTTTTTAGTATTTGTGGCAGGTGTTAAACACATGTCGTAGATCCTCAGTACTGGAGCAATAGGGGCAATTAGAATTTCGTTCTGTATTGGATTTCATGTATCTCCCCATACTGCCTGCTAGCAATGTTTTGCCAGTTTTAATTCTGTTTATAATTCGTTGGTCATGCTTATTAAGAGTTGGCGGGGCTTTGATTGTACGGCGCACTGTTTTTTGTATGGTATACAGTTTGCGACCCTTGGTACATAAATCCCATTCTGGTTGCCATTTTGCAACGATTTTTCTAGATATCATGTTGTATAACTGGGATGTTGTAGTCAATGTGAGTATAGTTTGCGCTATTAAGTTGCATTTTAGCTGCTAAGTCAGCTTTGTCATTTCCCGGTATATTAATATGGGATGGCACCCACATGAATTCTATAATTTGGTCTTAATTTAGCATATTTTTTAGAAGCAATCTTGTTTCTTTTAAGAAATTTTCCCTTCCAGTTGTATTTCCGGTTTCCAGGGAGCATAAAACGTTAAGCGAATCGCTAATTATTAGCGTTTTGGGGAACTTATGATTGTCTGCCAATCTGATTTCTTCTAATATAGCCCAGAATTCTGCAGTGTATATAGAGCAGTTTTCTGGTAGTCTTAATCCATGTTCTTCATTTATCTCCGGTATGGTAAGGGCAGCAGCGGTTTTGTCTGGGTTGTTTGTTTTTGATAAATCGGTGTAAATTTTGATACAATCATTGTACTTGGTTTCGATTATTGCTAACACTTTGGATCTTATCTCTAGCTGGCGGTCTAGTTTAGAGCCAAAGGTTTTCGCTAGGAGATTAATAGTGGGTTTTTGGCATGTCCAAGGGATAGAGTCTGGATATTTGGTGGTTTCCTTTTGGAGCTCTTCTATATTTAGTTCTTTTTATTTAATTGATGTATCTTCTTTGCCGATGGTGGGTTCGGAACGAGTTTCTTACTGAATGGGACATTGCATCTGTTGATGATGTCTCTCGTAGGGTGTGAGGGATCATGTACTGAGACTCTCACTGCATATCTTATTATCAACTCTTCTCTTCTCATTGCGAGTGGTGTCTCACCTGTGAGGAGTTGCATTTCTTCTTTGGATGTGTTTGGTAGGGAGCCTGTACATATTCTTAACGCCTTGGTTTGGATTGTGTCCAATTGTTTAAGGAGGGTTTGTTTTGCTGATGCGCAAATCTGGCACCCGTAGGCCAGTTTTGATCTGATTAAGGCCCTGTAGAGCATCAAATGTGTGTCCTGATCAGCTCCCCATCTCACACCTTTAATGTTTTTAAGGAGATTAAGGTCACCGCTACAGTTCCGGACTAGTTCTGTAATGTGATATTTCCATGTAAGATGTTGGTTAAAGTGCATGCCCAAAAATTTTGCTACTTTCTCAAATTTGATAATTTCGCCTTGTATGTATGGGGGGGGGGTATCATGTAACTAGGTTTAGGGGAGAATAAAACTCCTGTTGTTTTCCCTTTTGATAGTTTAAATCTCCATCTATCTGTCCATTTTCCAATTTTTGTTAAATTGG
The DNA here is from genome assembly GCA_016617855.1 of Megalonaias nervosa. Lineage (NCBI taxonomy): Eukaryota > Metazoa > Mollusca > Bivalvia > Unionida > Unionidae > Megalonaias > Megalonaias nervosa. Next base: position 32,455 of record JAECUM010009836.1, on the reverse strand, counting down.
TTTGTTGATCAACGATGAGTTGTTGTCTGGTTGGATTACCTGCTTTCAATATGCCGCAGTCGTCAGCAAACTGCGATACGTCGATTTTGTTAAGGTCAACAGCGTGTTCTAGGTCGGTGGTCATAATGTTGAAAAGGGTTGGGCTTAGAACACTTCCTTGCGGGGTACCGTTCTCGAGTTCATAAATTTCGGAATACTGGTCCCCTATTCTGGTTTAAAACTGTCTTCCTTTTAGGAAATTATGGATCCATTTATGCATACGGCCATTTATCCCGTAATGATTTAATTTGGTGCTAAGTCCGTCAGTCCAAACTAGGTCAAAGGCTTTCTCTAGGTCCAGAAAAATAGCTATGAGATGCATTTTCGTTTAGCATTAATGCTAGTTTAATGCGATATTCAAGCCTCACTAGTTGGTCTAAGGTGGATCTTTTGTTACGGAAGCCGCTTTGGTTTTGGAAGATCAGGTTGTTGCTTTCCAGATGATGTTTCAAACTGTTGTTGAGCATAGTCTCCATCACCTTGCTTATAGTGTCAGTGAGTGAGATTGGTCTATATGATGATAGTTCTGTGGGGTCCTTTCCGGCTTTTGGAATTGGGATGACTGTTGCTTGTTTCCATTTAGTAGGGCTTTTGGAATTGGGATGACTATTGCTTGTTTCCATTTAGTAGGGATCTGTCCTGTTTTCCATGATTGATTTATTAGATTTAATAAGCTGCTTTTAATATTTGGATAGATGTTTTTGTATATTTCATATCCTAGATTATCCTCTCCTGGTGAGGATGATTTTTTTATCCCTAATAGCTATTTTCCATTCATCAATAGAAAAATCAGCATTGAGCGGGCTGTATTTGGTATCCAGGTCTGTGTAGAAATGGGGGTGTTTTTGCTCCACCATTTTCTAATGTGCTTGGAATTGAGCTGAATGATTATTATTACTGCTCATGCCTGCAAAATAGTTTGCCAGATAGTTTGCCTTTTCGTTATTAGTTGTCTTTCCTTGGATATTGTGCATGCTGTATGCGGCTTTGCCTTTCATGGATTTATCTGGTTCCATACTCGCTTGGAATTGCATTTATTGAGGTCAGTGGTGGAACATTATTTATACCATGTTGTTTCCTTTGCCTTCCGGATTACTAGCTTGGTTTGTTTTTTCTTAGATTTGTATTCTAAGTAATCTGTTGATTTGCCTGTGTGTCGGAATTTATTCAGGGCTTTCTTCTTCTCTTTGATTATTCTATTGCACTCATCATTCCACCATTGGATGGACGGTTTTGTAAGAGAATTGTTCCCTTTTTCTGTTTTGGGGATACTTTTTGTGGCAGCTGCATTTATTACGTTTAGGATGTTTTGGTTGAATTTGTCAATGTCATCATCCTGTATATGTTCTTCTAATACGCTGGTAAGTAGAGAGTTGAACATGTGCCAGTCGGCTTTACCCAGTCTCCATTTGGGAATTTTAGAGGAGTTAGTTATTGGGTTGGTGAGATTGACGGTGATGTATATAGGGAAGTAGTCGCTTCCTAATGTGGTTTCTCGATCCACTTCCCAGTTAATCAAGGTGGCTAAGTTTGGAGTGCTGATCGTTAGATCTAATGCGGATAAGGAGCCATCCTCTGGGCTGATCCTAGTTTTGATTCCGTCATTAAGTATTACTAGGTTACTGTTGAATACCCATTCCTCGATCCTAGAACCTCGTTTGTTTAGGCGGCTTCCTCCCGATCGTTTGCTGCGTGCGTTGAAATCGCCACAAACTATTTACCCATTTGCAGAGCTGGTTATCTGGTCATAGTTTAGGGGTGAAACATTGTAGGTTTTTCAATGGTCATAGATATTGAAGATTTCTATACTGACCTGGCCTATGTGGACTAGTATTGACTGATATTCTAAAGTTATTGGGTGAATTCCGTCAGAGAGAGGGTTTGATTGTTGTTTAAAGGTTGTATTTGGGAATTTGTTGTGGACAAAGATGGCAAGACCCCTTCTCCTCCATTTTCAATGTCCCTCATGGCATATTTGCACGTTGAATAGCCGGCAATTTTTGATAAATATTTGGAGGTTTGTTTAAATAAGGTTTCTTGAATACAAATAATAACTGGTTTTTGTTTTGTGTTATTTAGTTTGATAAGGAGTTCTGGCTTATTCATATTTAGCCCCCGACTATTCCATTGCCAAATTACTAGGTAGTTTTTATTAGTAGCCAGACTGACGAACGCTGCGCTTTATATCCGTGGAGCACGGACGTGAAGGAAAACATCCCTTACACTCACTTCACATATTATCTACTATCCACACAGACTGGAAGAGAAGAAAAACACACACTATATTATCCACACAGAAGGGAAGAGAAGAAAAAACTCACCATATTTACTATCCACACAAACGTACGCGAACTAACTAACTAAATTTGAATTAATCTCGTGTGCGACCATACTGGCCACGTACGATAAATTAATGTTTGTACAGCACACTAGTTAATTACTCGTAGGTGAAGGAATCCGAGCCACATCACCAACTCTTTAATTCACTCAAAGAGTGATATTTAGTTAAGCAGGCAGGTCGAGGGACAAATGTCCCGTTCGACCTGTGTTGAATGCTACTATGAGTGGGAATAGACCCATCACACACTCATGCTTGTATTCCAGTGTTTCTACCGCAGGTGGATGTAACGCCAGCCGTGATTGGTCACGACTACAGTGACGTCATGACGAGTGGGATTCGATCCACGCACTCGCCTTTTGTATGTCCGGGGCAAAAGGGAGGCAAGGGATATGTCAAATTATTCCCAGTTATATTATTGGGATTCCCTATTACCAATAATGTGTAAGCCACCTGTGCAATTAACCAAATCAAATAAGTCAATAAATTTTCCTGTTTCCTATCAATCCAAAAATATCTAGTACGATATTGTACATAATTTAAAATCGCTAATTTTCAGTACTAAAATGTCTAAGCGACAATGAAAATTTTTGAGTCAATATTAGGTACGAGATTGTAATTTTGAACGGTAGTCAAAGAATCAGACCATTGTGATGGTTTTATCGAATTGGGATTTCAAGCCAAAATGGAATCCCTTCAATAATAAAGAGGATTGTTATGGTGATTATTGGAAGGGGGACTGACGTTGGACGCAAGCCTCCCGTTGCTGTTCCCGTTAGAGGAATATTTCAAGGAAGGATTGGGGAGAAGGTATCCGATGCAACTGCTGAGTAAAATGGTCCACAATTGTTTGTCTCCTTGTTGCAAATTCAAATTGGCAATGGCAGCACCGATGACACAATACACCACAAAGATTTGGCAGAAAAATACGATTTGCGTTTTAGGCACACGTTCTTCACACCACACCCACAAGGGTTGCTTTTGTAAATCTTGCAGAGAAGAACTGGGGGAAGGAGTGGTCACTGCAGCAGATGAGGCTGTGTTGAAGGGCATGATGGTCACTTATTTTTATAGTCGATGATTTGCGAAGCGTCGATCCAAGAGTCAAAACTGGGAGGATATCCTTTCCAACGTACTTTGACTTCTTGGACACGTTGTTTTCCCACTTTTCGGGTTCGTCAATCGAGAATGCTTTTTATCTCGTACACTTCGTCTTCATTTTTGGTCACACGTTGTAACTCGGGCAAGTAAAACGTTCCTTTTAACACTTCCACGTTCATGTCTTCCAATCTATAGACGGGAGGATAACGGCCATGCACTCGTTCAGTGACAAGAAACCATTCGGTGGTCCAGTTGGGTAAGTAACTTTTGTTGAAAGTGCGTTTGGTTTTGCCAATGCGCACCCAATCTCCTGCTGCCAACACTCCACCTTTCTTGGGGACAGTCACTGTCGGGGACGTACCAAACAGGCGCTTGAAGACGTTCACTTCGTTATCGGGAGTCACTTCTTGGGGGCACGTCCGATGCTCCGATGGTAACATTGGTTGTACGCTTGGACCAGGTGCGGCAAGACGTCGATGTACTTGAGAGTGTGTTGATGCGTAAAATATTTCCACATGCGTTCTTTCAAGGTGCGATGAAAACGTTCTACGATGCTGGCTTTGGTTTCGGGATTCTCGGTGGTGAAAAAATGAATGTCACGTTTCTTCAATTCTTTTTGGAAAGCTTGGTTCAGAAATTGGGTGCCTTTGTCGGTTTGCCATCGAAGAGGGTGACGCTCGCTTTGTTTCAACGCCAGTTTGAGGGCTCGCACTAACTCACTGCTCGATTTTGGAAGTCAATGGCACGACCCAGGGAAATTTGGAAAAGACGTCGATGACACAAAACAAACATTTGTAGCAGCGATTGTAGGTGGCCAAATGAGAGACATTGGCTAAATCAGCTTGCTATTGATGATCGATGCCCTCCACTATGGTAGGACTTCTGGTAAATTTTCCTCAAATGGGTTTGTGTAAGGTGTACGTGGCCTGTTCTTGTAACCATTGTTGTACTTGAGGTAAACGGACACTTTTAAGTCGAGTTTTGGCAGCACGATACAATATCTGAACTCCTGCGCAACCTGCAGGATCGGATGGATCGTAGTAAATGCTGGCTAACACCTTCTCCATTTTTTAATAAGTGATCCACTCTTCACTGATGCTACTCTGGATGGGATGTGGGGGTGGTTTAGAAACGGCTTTACGTGTCCGATGTGCCACGGGAGTAGTAGTGGAGGGTAGTAGTGGTGGTGGTTGTGGCGGGAATGGGATGGCTTTGGTCTTCTTTTGTTTCTTCACTTCTGTTTTCCTTTCTTTCTTTTTGACTTCCGTCGAAGGAGGAGAGGACATCATCTTTTTAACCCAAGCTTTAAGTTCTTCTCGTTGGGGTGTAGGGGAAGGGGTCAACAAGAACGCTGCAATCTTACTAGGGATGGGAACTGCTGACGGAATTTGAAAGACTTCTCGTGCCTCTTCTTCCTCAAGTATCCGTGGGGCTACGTCTGTCTTGACCACTGGTGGTAGTGGTGGTCATGGACTTTTCATCAGGGTCTTAAAATCTTTCAGAGTGGGTTGAGTTGTTTCGTCTAAAGCTTCATGGTGAAAGAGTTGCAATCGTTGCAACAGTTGACCATGTAGTTGCGATTTTTCCGTTTCTGACAAATCGCTGCGATCCATCAATGATTGCAATTCGTGTTGTAACTGGGACATCTCGGTAAAATGTGGATTCGGAGGTCAATGTGGGGTCCGTTGTTCTTGCCAACGATGGTATTCCATCCATCGTTTGTAAGGCACTAAAGCCAGTTTTCGTCCTTCCATCAGATTTCAAGGGTCACGTCTGAGATTTTTCGACTCCAGAGGTCCCTTTTATCTTCTTGACCCTTTTATCTTGGAGCTATGGCGGGTAAAATATTTCCCAACATACCCAACATAGGTCTCGCTATTACATTGGTAAGAAGTCCTAACAGGGGTAAAAATCCTCCGCGTTGCACCAACATCTTTTTCTTCTGACGAATGGGTATTTTCTTTTGGACCATTAGGCGAAGAACGTTTCGATGTTTGGCTAAGCATTTTTTCTGGTGTTTAGACAAAGGTATCGTTCCTTTCAAGACATTCAGACAACATTCGCTCACGGTAACGATGATGTCTTTGGAAACGGTTTGAATGAGGGTTTTTTTTCCCCATGGGTGGAGATGCTTTGGACAGGACGGACAATATGTCCCAATGTTTGGCTAAACGAGGAGGCAGTCCTTTCCTTTTCTTTCCTTTGGGGGTAGAAGAAGGATGTCTTTTGTGAGGTGACATCTTTGTTTGCTGGTTGGTTGGTTCCTGGGCACACACAAAAAATACACTAACGTAGATGACTTGGCACACGGATTTTTATCCTTTTTTTTGAATATCGCTTCGTCATAAAGGTGACGATATGTTTTCCAAAATCACCAACAAAAAAAATCCTCATTGGTGGCTCCTCTTTCTCTTTGGACGAGTGTGTCTTTTCCGGGGGTGACGTCTATGTTTGGCTAAGCGCTTTTTCGGATCACGAGACTGTCTTTTTCTTTTTTCTTTTCTGGACAGGAGAACGACGATGAGGGAACATCTTTGGGGCACAAAATTCACTGAAGTCCATGGCTCAACATGCGTCCTTTTATCTTATTTTTTTTTTGGAGCTTGTTCTCCATTTCTTTGACGAAATTATCTACTAACTTATCCATCAATAAGAAAAATCCTCCCTTTTGGTTGCTTCTCCTTTTCTTTGGACGAGTGTGTCTTTTCAGGGACAGACATTGATGTTTGGCTAAGAGTTTTTTCGGATGACGTGACTGTCTTTTTCTTTTTCCTTTTCCTTTTTGGACAGAAGAACGACGATGGTGACGGTGTGCACGTCTTTGAGGGGGAATCTTTGGGCGCTCAGGAGCACAAAAACACTGAACCCATCGTTTACCTCGGGTCTTTTTTATACTGGAATGCGTCGCCACTGATTGTCGGCTCGTCGTATCATTTTCATGGCAGGCATCACGCGTCGTGGAGGGGTTCGCAACAGACTCAATCGGGACAGTTCTTGCTTGGACAAATCCAGTAAACTCTTTAACACACCCGATCGATCTCTCTTGGACTTTGATTTTGGGGGCAGGTACTTTCTGATCAGCGGCCACTGCCACTAAAGAGGAAGTGGGTGTCACCGCTGGAGGAGAGGTTTTTGGAGACGCGGGTTTTCAATTTTTCATTAAATTAGGAAAGACACGTGTTAAATCGGGTTTTTCAGGCATCACCAGCAACGGAGAAGTGGAAGAACCTGAGGCTACTGGAGACGCAGTCACCGTTTCGACAGGTCGTGGTTTGCGAATGTAACGTTGCGTCCTGGTGGCAGTAGCTTCCTTGCGAGTAAAAGCTGTTTTCTGTGGACTTTTCTTTTTCTTTTTCTGAGTTTGTGACCTGGTCTTGACACTGGTGCTCTTTTTCTTTTTCTTCTGGGTACGTCGTGGAGGAGTGGCTTTTTCTTGGGGGGAACTTTGGGAGCATTAGGATCCCATTTTAAGAGAGAACGAATGATGACACCTCCTAGAGAACCGCTACCTCCAGGTTTCAAAATGATTTGCTTTTTGGTTTGAGTGTCGATGCCAGGATCGGCCAGATGCGTCAAAGCTACTTTGTTTCTCTCAAAAAAGCGTTTGGTTTGATGTGGAATGTGAATGATGCCTTGCAGTAATTGACGTGCTGTCACCTTAAACCATCGTAATACTTCCTTGAGACTAGCTTCTAAGACACGAGAACGTATTTTTGGATTTTGATTTTATTTTTTACTTATCTGTGGACTGATACCATGCAAGGCACGAATCAATTTGACGGGAAGATGAGACTGAAGGGATGTCATGTTTGACAAATTCGGTTTTGCATGAACCGCTAGGTCCGGCAATGAGCATGTTAAAGGGATGGCGAAGATACAAGGCCTCCCAACTAGGACGATCTAAATGTTCGTCGATCTCTTTGAAGGTAGAGGAAGAGGGAGCAGAGACAGTACAGGTAGCCATAATAGTGTAAGGAATGCCACTTTTGACACGAAGACAGACAAGACAAGAGTTTTTATACTTTTTCAGGACACGTTTATTGCCATCTTTAATTGTGCACAGCACGAAAGACAAAAATACATTAAAGCCAAATGGATAAATACATGAATAAAAGACACATCAAAACGATCATAGTGGAATATAAACAAGTCTCTGTACAACATGTTTGGTTATCAAAATGTGGAATCGTAGGGACAGTGTGTAATGTTCTCAGAGTCTCTACACTCCATGGTACAGTCACAACAGGGGTCCTCCCGGAATGGTCTTTCGGGGATGTCAATGACGGTCCTGTCCTGTCCTGAAGGGAGTGGTTCTTCTTCTTCTTCTGGTACTGTAACTAACACAAGTTTAAAAGTTATTTTTTTCACTGAACGTTTTAATTTTTTAGGATGAGAAATCTTGGGCATAGTGTGCCACTTCTTTTGTCCAAACCTCGAAACCCCAACTTTTCCAGTCACGTACATCTTTCCAGTGAGGGTGTAAGTCACAAGCTACACACACATCATCGCACACATCTTCAGTACCTAAAAGTTGACGAATCTTTCTTTCCTGTAGAAGTATCGAGATGAAGCGCAAAGCTTTTAACAGAATGAGTATCTCGTGTACATTTAAAGGGACCACTTTCATGCATTTTTGAGTGGTACGTACTGTTCGTAGAGTCCATGTAATAGACCTGAGGGCTCTAAAGCTGTAATATGATGGATGGGGAGGATGGAGTTTTTTTATGTCATAAATTTAACATGTTGTTCATGTCAATGAATATATACAAACTGCTGAAAGAATTAATTTGAACACTGTATGTAATATAAATGTATAGATCGCGACTTACCATGATATCTGTATGAAATTGTTCATGCTGTATGTCAAGTGTGATCGCCAGTCATGTGGTAACAAATGTCATCGATTTCAACCTCGCACATTGTTAAATACTCACAAAAGCTTCTGGAATCTTATTTTATATGAATTTCTCACACCCAGAAATATATTTATCACACTTAAATTCACATCCAAATCATCATTTGAATAGCACTAAGCTCGATGACTCCAACAGCTGACATCATGAAAATACGTCTGCAAGCAAGATGGCCGACACTAGATCACATGACCGGTTCCACATAGTAAATTTGTCAAGTTCACATTTTTGATTGCATTTCACTTGTTGATTGTAAATGCTGGCCTTCTTTTATTCAAGTATAAGTATGTTTTGAATATTTAATAGTGTATTCTTAATGTTTATGCTGGTCAGTATATTTTCAGTGTTATCAGCGTTCATTGGTAGTTGTGTACTCTTCACCCAAGCTTAACAGTATTGGTTACAACTTAAAAGTACGTTGACTTTGACGGACACGATATAATACGTAATGTTTATATATTTGCTAATGACAGAGTGTAATCGGACAAGTGATGATAGTTAAATTGTATATTAACCCTGAGTTTTTGTCGCTGGTTGTATAGTATCTGTTCGGCACCATCAGACCTGTTCGGCGTCCCGGACAAGCAATGATTGGTTAAAATCACGTCACATGACTATTTTCCGAAGAGTATAAATAGGAGCGCAATTCGAAATTTCGGGAGATAGCTGTCAACATTAGCGCCTCTATCAACATCTCTCCACCAAATTAAAAGAACACTGCATTGAGGTAGTTATAATTACAACTTTATTGAATGACATTAAGAAGCTCATAGATGCTTATAAAAATAAGACAAATCAATGAATTTTAACTTCTTTATTCTCAAAAACAGACTGGAATTACATATATGGTACAACAATAGGAATCAATTCAATTCAAACAAATTCAATTCACTTCTATTCATTCAAGCTTAATATGAAAGTAATATTGTGCCACATAAATAAGCAGCTATCTCCCGCCACACTAAGAAATTAGGGCTAACTTTCAAAATACTTACTCCGTGGCTCGTCCATTTCTTCCTGAATAATTACGTTAAAGTTATGAAGGCCAGCATATTATAGCATTTGTGTATTACATATGTTACACGTAACCAAACACATGCATTCATGTTTTAGTCATATTTCTTTTATTAAGCATCTTACCACAATTTCATAGTCGAGAATAAAAAGATCCTGACTTTGAGCATTTCTTTAAATTTATTATTACATTTACACAAGTTAGCCCATACCCCCCCCCAAATCTGTTACAATATGGTCATAGCGACATGAGGTTTTCACCAAAAGACTTTTTATGATACCTAGTCGTCTAAATGAAAATGGCACCGAATTTACGACAAATAAGGCGCCTTGCCGGCCATCATTAAATTTTATTCTTGCTCAAGAATATCAACATGATTTCAACACTCAGCAGTTAAAAAGATGAACCGGTTCTAACTCGGATTCTTGGAAATTCTCTCTTTGTGGGACTCTTGTTATTCATAATGACATAGGCAAAGAATTAACATTGAATGTTTTATTTTTTAAACTTTCCTGTACATTATGTGAACATATATGTGCATGCTGGATAACTTATTATTAAAAATGCAATAAAATCATTTATAATACAATTACTGAAAAGAAAGATTAGAAGGCTGTCGCATTAATAAGGTATAAAAATAGTAATTAATTAAAATAGTAATACCTTCTAATATGGGCTTATATCTTCAGTATTATTTAATGTTTGTTTCCTTATCATATGTTATAAATGACACGTCATTTCTTATGTTCATTTGAAGCTCTTGTATTCAGTGTAATAGTTTATTTTATGCACTGTATCCATTTAATGCAACTGTTTACTTATAAATTAAATTTGCATAGATGCTTTTTGTATACTCCTTTAATTGTCTTGGCGGTAATTTTCATTGACGTTATCTTGTGTGTACTTTCACTGCTTACTTCAAGTAGCATTATGCACTGAACATACACCGTTTTGAATCTGATATCAGTTTAATATGTAATGTCACAAATTTCATTGTTCACATTCAAGAATTTACCATAAGAGAAGACATGTCTTTTTGGGGATGGGGGTGGGGATGGGTCTAAGTTATTGGTTTTTAAAGATTTTTATTATTGTATTATTTAAATATTGTGCCCCAATAGATAGACTCTTCACTATATAGTTAAATTAACCTTGCATCTACTTTCAGTCGGAATGTCATTATCCTTTTCCATCCCATTGCATAAAAAAGCCTTTAATGCAAATAATGGTCATTTTCAGCTGACCTCCATGACGTCACAATGATTAGATGAAGTGCATTGATTAATAGGAACAATAGTTTCAGGTTATTGAAACCGAATGATTTCTTCAATTTGTTTTATTACAAAGCTGCAGGAATAACATTGAAAGTTAATAGTACAGGTATTGATTTGATGTTCAAACGTCAAGTGTTATTTACAAAACCTATTATTGTTTTAAGAATCACTTCTTTGCGCATCTAACTGTTCTTCCGCCATAAACTTACCGATCTGGAAAGTATAACTACATTTACACCCCAGTCTCAATCGGAAGATCAAGTCTATTTCCGGTGCGAGTCGGAGGTAATCGTAGTGATATTTCCCAACTTGTAAGAATCTGTCGGACGAACATACGGTTAGATGTGAAAGAATAGATTCTTATAAGATGAAAAGTGTTGAAAATATTACCCGACGACATTTAAACAATTAATGAAATACGAATACTTTTGATTCTCAATACTATTGATGCAATTTTCAAATTAACAAAAAATGAAAATAATTATTCGGTTTCTATATACTGAAACTGTTGCTTACCTTTCTTCTTAGTGACGACGCGTAATCTAGTGGTTATGTCGTGAATAAAGTTAATACGAAATAGTAATAGCCATGGGTTAGTAAAAAAAAGTCTATTATTTACATCCGAGGGTTTTGCTACCATGCAATGTAAAAAGCCGGGGACATTCCGATTGCTCAGAATCCAATAACGAAGTTATTGGACTCTCATAGCAAAGAGACGAGGAGGTTCCGAATACATCCATTGTCAATCGGAACGTCATTTCAGAACATCATCATTTTGCAATCTTTAAGATTTGGTAGAAAATTGATAGGTATGTAATAAAGTTGGATATTGATGAGCTTTATAAGAATGTTTGCTTTCTACGTAATTGTTGAGTTATAACCCTTGATTGTCGGACCCACCCAATTTTCTTTTCGCACAATATCCCCCTTAATTATTATTGGACTTCATACAAATTTGGTTCATAGCTTGATAGTAATAAGACCTTGATTTATCTCAGTTTTCAACATTCTGTGTCATCGGTTGGCGAAATTTAGCTGCTGATTTTCATTACTTGACAAAGTTTTTTTTCTGATATTATTTGACACAGAAGTCTGTTGTTTTATAACTTGTTCATTATGTATTGTATTTACTGTGTCACTGAATGTCTAATGTCTGGTTACTTATTATCTATATGAATAATGTACACTCCATATAACAAAAATAGTAACAACCTCTCTCTCTCTCTCTCTCTCTCTGATTTGTTGATTTTTATTCTAAGAAATCCTGCCCTCAGTTATGAATACACAATACCACCTTTAATATATGATTTCTCACATGCTACCTGCGAGTGGTCAGAAAAATATTACATGAAAATTCGATATAAAAAAATACCCACATTGGCATAGACATATGTATAAAGACTGGTCTCTTAACTAAATAAAGACTGGTCTCTTATCTAACGCTCTGATACTGTCTCTCCTATGATTTGTGTACAGACACAAGCGCGCGCGTACAGATACACACATGTTATGTATGTATTCCATTTATCAAATATTTGAATTCATGCCTGTATCTAGATGATGATGATTATTTGGTCACTATTCGTGTATATCAAGTCTTTTCTAAATGTGATGCACTGTTGTTAAATTTGGTAAATTATCGGGTTCTAGATTAAAGTTGAATGTCTTTACGATGTATGAAACTAAATAAAACATGCTTTCCAGCAGTTCGTTTTGATTCCTTGCTCTTTATTTATGTAAACCTCGAGTACTATCAAGTTATTGTTCATTGCTAGTATTTTTAAAAGCGACGTTCTCTCTCTCTATGTGTCTGTCTCTCATATCGCTATTACTGACTACAGATCGCCAGAGGGGGCCGCAGTAGGTCATTCGGCAGAGCATCAGACTTGTAATCCAAAGGTCGCGGGTTCAATTCCGCCCAGTAGAGTCTTGGTTAAGGCACCTAACTCCTATTTCCTCGGCGTGATATAGTCAGACAAAGTGCTATTAACCAAACAGTTCACTAGGTCATTAAAATTCATACTGTGTGTTAAAATAGATTAATCTAGGCCAACATTTAACGCATATATCATTGTTGCCCCTCGTCGACCCCATAAACAGAAGCCAATCTTTCTTTGGAGAGAAAGGAAGCATAGTCATGGAACAATCTCTATTACAACCTGACTGTTTAACAATTTGAAAAGACGAGATCGATCTATTCAATAACGGCATTGATATACCTGATACTAACTTGTACTGAAACCTGTATTGTACGTCGCCAAATTTTAACTCGGAGTTATTTAACGTCCACGGACCATTACCATATCGTGCTTCCAATTAATGTTTAACTGTCCATGTAATACCGGGACCATATGTCCTGTTACAATAGCTGTAATATTTGCTTTAAAATCTTACTATTTAATTGTTCCAACATAGGTCTTTTGTACCATTTACGGTTCTATCGAAAAAAATCTCAGCATATATCTTACAACCAATGAGTAAATGTGATCACTATTCTCGCACATGACCCACCACAACAAGCTACAAATATGGCGGACAACAGATGACTGTGCCTTGCAGTACCTCTGTTGTTAATAGCCCAACTGTTTGAAACAAACAGGATTCAGCTTTTAATTCTCGGGATGATAGCCCTGATAGCTTGGAGTTTACTATCGTTTATGGTCCAGATTTCCTCAGGTTAGTAAATTTAGCTTTCATATTTCTTTTGCATTTATTAGATTTCTTCAGTTCCAAAGAACAAACTTTGATTGGGTCGTCTTGTTGACTTTTATTTAAACAGAGAAGTGGAATTTTATTTAAGTTCAAAAATGTACAATAACATATAGCAAAACCTATTTGGGTATAGCTTGAAATACTGGATTTTAATTTTTGTATATACGTTTCTGGATGTTAGGTGAAACATTCTTCGGTGGAGTAACAAAATGATTTCCATAAGTGGCAACTGTTCACACACACAGACATATATATATATATATATATATATATATATATATATATATATATATATATATATATATATATGTTTACGCACTTCCAACCCTTTATTTGAAGCTAAAGAAGGCTTGTGCAAGATGGACCTTACATTTGTTGTTTTCTGACCAAAAAAAAAGAATCGGGACGAAATATCCAAACAACGCTAAATATTGAAATAATTACCAGAAACTTTTGAATGAGACTAACGAGAGACGTTTGAATGAGACTGACCAGAGACGTTTGAATGAAACTGTCACAGGTGATGACATGGATTTAATTTTCTGAACAAGACTAAGAAGAAAATAATAAAGTTCGGTTGGGGAAAACAAGAAGAGAGCGCAAAAAATCGCTCGACGTAGTCTCACTGTCAAGAGAATTTGATATGCATTATTTTTCAATGAGGAAACAGCAATAAAAGAAAAGCAAAAGTCATCCAAGTTCCTGTGCCTGATTCTGCTAATATCACTGGACATTTTTAGGCCTTCAGAGTGTTGCCAAAAGTTGTGGAACACCCCCGAACCACACGTCCGCGCACAGGTACCCGAGATATCCATCTTCTCCATGACAACACACAAGCTCATGAATCCGACGTCGTGACATGATTTTTGACCATATGTTATTCAGCCCTAATTCACAAAATAAAAACTTGGTTTGATAAAGGAAAGACATTCAGAATTATATATACTAACAGCAGCATAGTGTAGCAAAATAAAATTTAATAATTTTTAAATGTTACTCATTTTTCCAATAAGAAGCCTAGCCCAAAATGTAAGAGCTTTCTTTGTGATAACAATGCTTCTGGGATACTACCGGTCTCTCCATACAAATTATAAAGTCCAGTACTTTTCTTAAAAATAAAACGTGCCGTAAGACGTAAGTGTTTACGTATTAAATAACATAATTATCACTTAAAATTTCATGTTCATCATATTAGCTGCAAAACAGTATTATCGAAAAATTTCGATAGTATATCCAGTGGTACAGACAACTGATTATAGTTTTGCATAAGGCAAATAAATTGTTTTGTTTATTTTGTATTTGCTTGTGTTGTAATTATTTTTATAAAATGAAACATTGTGGTTTTTATTTTTAAAATCTCTTATATCAATACTGAGTAAATGTTTAGAGTGACATGTTACCAAATACAAAATAGAAACGGGTAGATTGCCTTGAACGAAATACAGCGGTATATATAGAAGGGACATTCTTCTTACACGCCGGTGAGTCTGGGCGGGAGACGGGTGGGGAATCATTTTGGAGGGTCAGTGGTCGGCGTATTAGGGACCAGTCTTTTGCCTCCAGCCCGCTTAGCCAGAGTGGGGAGTAAGGGGATCGGTCAGCTAACTAGTTGACACCCCTCCCCCGGCCGAAGCAAAACGGATACTTGCATCTGCATTAGTTGGTGCAGCCAATGACTGTTTGCGCATATATCCGCTTAACAATATTTATTTATTCATTTAAGGCACGTGCGCACTTTCTTTTGGGCGATGGTGCTGTCAAGGAGTACATCATTCTTAGTACCACAGCTCTGAACACGAAAGCAGCAAGTTTAACTTTTTCAAAAGCACTTTATAAACATAAACGTACGTTATTTCTTCGATTTAGTTGTTCATGCACATATTCATTTTATAAAAATATAAATCTTGGTTTGGACTTGGTATAAAACAAAACCCTTGCTGCCTCAGTTTTTTTACTAATGATTAAAAATGACTTTTGCAATTAAAGAAAATACATAATTTGAAATGCTGCTTGGGGATTGATTGTATACCATTCGATATTGTGTTTTATGGAGAAAAATCAACAAACAAATGTGCCTGGCTAAAGCTATGTAAAGAAAAAGACCTATGAGGTAAAAACGGTGTGAATAAATGCTGTGGGGTTCATTCGGTGGCAAGCAGGCATGGGTGCAAAACTGTGCTGTACTGGAAATATGGTGCTCATTTGCCAACGTTGTGACGGTAATTACTTGAAGCAAGACTTCAAACCGATGGAGAAGGTACGGAATCAATTTAGAGCAATTCTTGAACAGCTAAAAAGACGTAAATTATAATTTAGGGAATTGCCTTGGTAGATATAAAAGCTGAGCACGCTTAATTAGCAGGCACAGACATAAATTTCAATTTAGAAATCTGTGTGTAACATTAGAAAATCTGAAAGCAAATGATCAGTATGTCTACAATTTCGCGCTTGAACGAGTTTCCTCGCAGCGGGCAAATAAATACACTGATGGGTTAGATGCACTACTGGCAAGAAGAGATAATAAACCAGTTCCTGCATCATGCAAAGTGAGACTCATGGCTAACAGGACGCATCATGCAAAGTGAGACTCATGGCTAACCGGACGTATCATGCAAAGTGAGACTCATGGCTAACCGGACGCATCATGCAAAGTGAGACTCATGGCTAACCGGACGCATCATGCAAAGTGAGACTCATGGCTAACAGGACAGTTTGGGCTCCATCAAACACAGCAAGGACCAGTTCCTGCCCGACGACCTTCAGAGCCAAGTCGTAATATCGAATGGTCTATTTCACATAATAACGTTGATGATTTGATATATCCGCTGCTTAATGATGAGTAGCCAGCTCATGCGATACGGACAGCAGATCCAGCTGGACAACGTGACAGCAATAACACAAAGAAAATTGAGGTAAAATGAAGTAAATTACCAGCTTTTAAGAGCTCCAAGGAAGGCGAGCTACTGCTAGCACGTTGACTATCGCGCCACTGAAAAGCACAGTCTTGAATTCGACGCTTTTATATTTTTTAATATAATGACGACTAGGAAAAAAATTCCATTGGAAAGGAACTCAAGGAATTGGATGGTCTAAAGTTTAGCCTCGTGTTGACAGCCCAGATGGAAAAAGCTGTACCAATCCTACAAAACGTCTTTAACGAGAAAACCGAACTTTCAGATATTGTTAAATTAACAGTCTGTTTTTGGAACGCTGAAACTTACTGCGCATTGATAAGATCAAACAACTGGTTGCTCATGGTAATGCCAACATACCGAGGAACATTGAAAAATACATGCATGATGGATCTGAATGGTGTTTTGATAGCTGTAAAGTGCTTCACCTACAAAATATCGCAGTTCCTCCCGTGCGACCTCGGTCCATTATCAACACGAAGAACAGGGTCAACCGCTGCTTTTAGTGGGCGGCCAAGTCGGCTATTTACCTGGCAAAAGATAGAAACATTAGTAATACATACAAATACCGGTAACACACGGGCAAGCTCAACTTGATTGGCATCGACTTTCCCGTTAAAATTAAGGACAATAACAAGTTTGAGCACCACAAACCGGAAATCTCAGTTTGTCTTTGGCTGAAAAACAATTGTATATACATTTTTAGCGAGTCGCAAAAGATGAGGCAACATCTGATATACCTGTTATTGCTCACTTGTGAAACGCATAGCACAACTGAGGAAAAGAGTCACTATACCTCATTGCAAAGCTTAGTTGCACGACGAGACATCATAGCATACACAGTGATAAGAAGCACGTCTGTCGAGATGCCCCCACGCCTTCAACCTGACCGACCTTTAGGAAGCCCACGTCAAACTTTGCGCAATACAGGCGAAAAGCCCTGGTTTGTGTTCTTACCGGAACCAGGATAAAACATTCTAACCTTTCAAAACAACCGGTTGCGCGTCCCATACGTCATCTATGCTGATGTTGAGGCACTGACGGTGACAGTGACATGACCTTCGGCAATCCAGATAAAAACTGCACACAAACAATTGCTGGTTAGGTTCCGTGTAGCTTTAGCTAGAACGTTGTCAAAAGTGACTCAGTTACTCAGGAGTCGGTGTTATACCTCGACAACGATGCTGTCGCCAATTTCACCCAGTGCCTTGAACCTAGTAAGGAGGTAATTTGAGAGGTGCTTCGTTATCCAGCTGAGATTTCAATGAATGCAGATGATCATAAATACTTTTTTGAAGCCACAGACTGCCACACCTAGGTGACTGCCATATTATCGGCAAGTACCACAACGCAGTCCACAAAGTATGTAACCTCAATATTTGGATTTACCCCGAGAAGTCAAACGTACCAGGTGTTCTCCACAACCTGCGCGGCAACGACGGACACTTTATAATGGATACTATTGGAACAACCTCGTCTGAAAAAAAAAATCAACATCATCCAAAAACAACCAGGAGAAGTACATGACGTTCTCACTAGGACAGTTACAGTTCACGGAAAGTCCTCAGTTTAAGAATATCAGCCTGTACAAACTTGTGGCTAACCTACCATACGATAGTAAGATACACAGCGGTTGACTCGCTTGTGGAGCAGGCCTCCAGCTACTCACAAGCAAAGCCCAGATAGCTTTGAAGAATCGCAGCTTCCGCCAATAGGGGCATTATACAGGCAACAAAGCTGCGCCGGTGTAGACGAAAAAGACCGATGAGTAAGCGAAGAATGTGTTGAAGATATGTGGTTGCCCAAAAAAATGGGAAGCTATCATAATATATACCTAAAGACCGATGTGCTTCCACTGGCAGAAGTATTTTGGATGCATTCCGCGGCACATCGCTAAAAAAAAGCCTACCTCCTTGACCCGGCCCACTGTTACAGCCCACTCGAAATGAGCTTGGAAGCCTTATTAAAACACTGGTACCAGGCTCGCGCTGCTGAAAGACAGCAAAAACGTTAAACAGGTGGATAACCTATACTGAAACAAATAATATTCAAAGATGGTCCACGATGCAGAGCATACCAATTGTAACATCGCTCCCTCACAAGAACACATTACACTTTTGAGGCAGACTCACCCAAGGGTTACATCTTTGAAGACGACTTCGAGCATCTTGAGGAGCTTCATGACACGTCCAACGACTTTGCGCAGGCTCCTGAAACCATAAGCGTTGGTATAGGATCGACTCTGCGGAAATCAGCTTAATTTGGTAAGCAAACTAAAAGCATGAAGCTAGTTCCAAGCTCACAACAGAGGAGTAATACGTGCTACATTACAGACATTTACAGCTCTACTTAAAGCTTGTGATGAGCGTCATCAAGTTTTGCCTTGTGTTTGAGTTTGACCAAAACGCATGGAAGGCGCCGTGAATACATCTGAACACACACATGCGAACTTAGAAGGGGTCCGAGTTTGAAAAGAATTTTCCAAAATGATGAAAAACTCTGTGAAGACGTATGAAAATCCCATGGAAGAACATTAGAGTGGATCTTGTGAGGCGAAGAAGACTGGCTGCGCAGACTGATTGCCAAATCCACGTTTCAATCGCGAAAAATCTTTGACGGCAATCTTGCTGCCGTAATTCCACAAAAGCCAGCTTAAAGCTCAGCCGCTCCCTCTATACAGGGCAGTCAATCCTCGACCTGAGCAATCACCTGATGTTCGACTTCTACTACACCCAGATTAATGAGCGCTGCGGTGACAAGGCGCACCTGCTATACACGGACACTGACAGTCTGCTGCTGAACAATGGAACCACTAATTTCTAGGAAGATATGGCCGACAAAGCTCACCGCTACGACATCAGTATATACCTTGAAGAGCACTCACTCTACAGCACGACAAATGTAATGCCTGTAGGCAAGTTTAATGATGTGTGCAAGGAAGAGCCTATCCCCAAGTTTTGTCGGCCTTTGCATCAAGTTGTATACAATACTAGTCGGTAGCACAAAAGTAGGTCAGGATAAAGGACTTTCAAAGGTAGTCGTAAGGGCCTACCTCAGGCACTAACTATACCTTGAGTGCCTTATAGAGTAAAAGAGTTTCTACAATATAAGACCGCCATACACAGCCACCACAACAAAAATGGGGTGTACCACATAAACAAGACAAGACTTAGCATACTATGCATCATAAAGCTAATTGATCTGGACAGCCTTACGATAAGTGCATAGGGCCAGAACCTTACAACAAAACAGGAACACTCCCGGGCGTGGAGTACGTCAAGGAGCTTTTGGCCAAATAAGAATATCCTTAATTGATAGCTGTGTGCCCTCAATCACAATATGTAGTTCCTCGCAAATGAAGCCTTTACAAGGAAAAGCACAACTCTAAAAATGGTATATAGACGGCTGATCTAGGATCGAACTTGTCAGCCATGGTGAACACCTTGAGTAATCACATATGGCAGGCTGCAAAATATTGCCCGCCTTGTAGTAGAAACAACAGGTTGACATGGTTCCGTCGAGTGCGAGAGTCACCGTGTGAGTGGCCATAACATTACTCATAAAGGTTAGGACACTGATGGGTCGGTGCACAATAGCAGTTTGCCAGAACTCTCCTCTCTGAGAAATGTATAGGCTCGAGGCTCAGCTGTAAAGATACCGTTTTTGTCCATTTCTTTGCTAAATGAAGTACGCGAAAGCCACAAGCGATGATAGCGTTGTTATGAACCACGCACCTGTGCCTATGTGACTAGTATAGCTAAGCTTAGTGAGGGCCGTTTCATTATGCCGGACGCTAGAAAGTAAGGCGCAGTCGTGGAGCAGAAAAAGCATGGTGTTTTTTTAAAGCCTTTTAACGAGTATACAAAGCAGCTCATTTAGGTCATAACCTTTAGGGTTGATCAGAATTGCTACTGCATCTTTTCTGACTGCGTGCCCTGTCGTACGTCTTGTTTAAGCATATAGTAGGACAGATTATACAGATAATAACAAAGTGGTCCTTAAATGTCAGTTCGAACAGTTTACAGGCAAACATTCTCTTGTCTCTGACGCGGCGGCCGACGACCATGGTACAGTGTGGTTTCATCAAATATCGCGTTGGACTTTCGTTCCGCATCGTACTTGTGCTAACCAGTAGCTGATCGATACAAATTGACCATTTTACTCGCTTATTGCCTGGAAAGTTATTTTTAAAAATCTGCAACGTTACAATTCTGGCAGCGTTGTCTATGCCACTGTACGATCCATCACCTCATGTCGACGAAGGCGAACCTGTTTGGGTAGAAGTTGCCAACGTCAAGCAAAGACGTACTTTACAGAGTCCCTCACCATTATCGTTTGGACTTCTTCCCACTGCCGGTACCTCAGATGCTAGTGTTTGTGTTGATCGCCCTATTATTAGCTCTCTGTATTACCATGCAATCCTTAAACGTCAACTCAAAGGAGATCTAGTCTGAAAGCCCTGTGTAGTAGCATTTGCAAATGCTCATTTAGCAACTTGAAGTTAATCGGTGTGTAAATGCGGTTCCCAAATGAGGCAGCAAAAGAAGCATCGCAATTGGTATCAGCAACGACATTTCCAATCCAACACCAATCCGTATGATGACAGCGTTGGCTTGTTTTGCATACCTTTTATGCTGCCTTTGTCCTCTCTTTGTTATTTTAACAAGAAATCCTATTAACGCCGTAACTACCGGAGGCGTATACAGGTCACTGATGCTTCCACGATTGAATGAATGGCTTCTGAGGTGTGCTGCCCCACAAAGTAATTTGCCATCCTATCTGAGCCGGGCACAATCACATCGTAGCTGCCAAGGTTTGGAAATCGGATGACAAGCAGCTGGCTTTGGTCTGCTTGCGCCATCCGGAAGGACCTCATCATCAAATTTTCTCAGATTCAGAAGAGCATTAACTAAATCCTCCACGAGAACCCAGTACTCGCTAAGCGATTGTGACAACTCTTTCACGAGCAGGGCATTACTATCGCTTAAATTTTCATCGTGCTGAGGTTTATTATAAACATAATAGTGCTCGCGATAACAGGCGACGGCAGTACACCACTCCCACTTTCCCTGCGAGAGGAAACCAATAGGTAAAATTGCTACTGGAGCGGCAGGTCGCGATGCTCTATACCATCCCCAGGAAAGAATTGCGAGTTGTCCAGCATACGTGTTGCCCATGCATTTACTGCCAGAAGTCTCTTCTTCATGTGGTCAAATATCAACTCATATTGCCGTATCATTTGAGACGTAAAACCAACTGTTTCTGGGATTGCTCTTTCGTGGGCCGGGTAATTGTAATACAAATTTCCATGCCCATCGTGTGGGCTTTGCTGATAATGTCAGTAAAATTTGCATCCACGTTAAACTCGTTGCAAATCGTATCGTGGGACGTCGGGTCAAGTTCTTTGTCAAACTGACTGAACACTGAACGAGTTGGAGTAGCGGACCACAGCTGATTAATTAGTATCCTTACCTGAAGGTTTGCCTGAAATATGTAAAAGCTGGACAAACGAGAATCCTTCGGATGCAGCTGATCTATAACGCTGACACCATAGCCTGTCGTGCAGACCTCACGACAAAGTTCATCAGAGTTTGCCAAAATCTCGTGTGTCTGGTAAACTACTGGCCTTCATATCTGCTATTCTTGTATTAGGAAATACATTCGTATCAGCCATGTCGATACATTTTATCTGAAACGAATGCACTTCTGTACAAACACTCCAGGAATGAAAAATAAATGGCGGATGGCTGCTCTGTCCTCATCACTGTATTTAAAACACCGCCAAAGCCATTTTTCGCGTCTCTGTTAAAGAGAAACGCCTGTACCAAATCGATCCCAGCCAGCACGGCGGAAGAAGTCGTCATTCCAAATAGGTATTACAACAAGCTCTAAAAAATACAGGCTTCCATAATTGGAATGAATGCTGACCCAAACTATCAAACCTATATCGACTCGTTCGCCTCATCTTTGGATTGGAATTGCATGGGTGTTACGGAGCTGACATGCACACGGCGAACAATGCTCCGGTGTTTATCAACGTCCCACGGCTTTATGTCCACCTCGAAGAAAGAGACTAAATTGGGAATATTGTTGATGAAACAAAAAATACATTATGTACTACATTATATATTTATCATCACTAGTACGTCATTATTATTACTATTATTATTATTATTATTATTATTATTCCAGGGGTAGCTCCAACAGTAATATCTCCACAGACGATATCTACACCTGAGGCTCCGGTAAGTCTAAATGTATATTGAGAGAGAGAGAGAGAGAGAGAGAGAGAGAGAGAGAGAGAGAGAGGTGGGTTGGTGGGGAAATTAGCATGGTCATAGCTAATGAACTATTGGACATACATAGAACCAGTCAAGTTGTGAAAGTTTTTAAGTTTGTATATAAAATAATATATATCGCCTTTTCGGAATTATCTGCTTGTACAAACTCTTTCATAATGCCTGGCACACACACAGCTTGAACAGCCGCCAACAGCACAGCCGCCGATATGCTCGCCATATCTCGTATTTTTCTCTGAAATATGTAAATTTTACTGTTGGATAAAAACACAAAATAGGGGAATTCTATTGTTATATAATCCAATTTCATTTTTTTCTCGGCATTAAAACTGCAGAAGCTTATCCAAAATATCTGTTTCGTTTAGATCGTTTTCTTTTTTGTTGTTGCTACATTAAAACCAAATTCATAGACGTGTGCTCCAAAATGTAACTAATGTTAACCCCTTAGCTATATAGACTGCCATTATGACAGTACCAAGCTGATATGATGCATATGGATCGATCATTTCGTCTTTACAATCACTAGCGTGAGCTTCTGCTAAAAACTTTCGAGCCTATGTCAGTCATTGCCGAGTAACCCATTGGGTAACCGTCTACTATCCCAATGACCACAGTGTGGAATATTTTTGATTCCCATTGATTACCTCCTCTGGAAGACGACATCATCGACTTGAAGAGAAAAATGATGTATCTACTCAATAGCATAATGGGCGATTACAAGGATAAGATTCATTAGTGTGTGGACAGTACTGTGAGCATTTTCTTCATCAACAAAGTCTTGTATTCCCCTTATAACATGTATTGACTTGTTTTGGAAGTGATTTCTCAAGAAATGATGACTGTATAGAAAGGTCTTTGTGTGAACATGATGGGTATCTAGTTTCTTTATAACATAAACGTAGTGTGCATCGATAGCAAAATGACACTATGAAATCATTGGAAGTCTGGTATTACTTCACAACGTTGTAAATATGATCATGTTAATATTTTGCATTGGTACAGAAAAAGGACCGGACCAGTCCTTGTCCTCACTCTTTGTTGATGGTTATGTTAGAGAGGCTTGTTTAAATATGGTAACTTTGCAAAAGAGTTGTTGACAAATTTATGTCAAAATTCTTTTAACATTTTACTTTTTCTTTCTTTCTCTCTTTTTCTTTGGGTTGGTAAAATATTATATCCTAAGCATACAACGCACAAGTCTGATGTCTTTAAATACTAATATATTTATCAAACAAACAAATATGGCAGGAATTTGAGTGAAAGATTTAATATCTACTACTGCCAAAAACTAATAAAATACATTCATTGACCTTTTCAAAGTACAATGCTTGTGTTTTATTTGTTTTGTCTACAATACGAAAGGTGAATTTTTAGAGTTACGATGGTGTGGCCGTGTCATAAATCTTAGCTCGTAAATTTGTTATCCAAACGGATATAAATCTTACTGCATAAAATGTTTGCGCCATTACCATGAATCTAGAATTGAGCGGTCCGAATTCTGTTGAAACATTATAACCAAAACAACTGTAACTCTACTCTGAACAGCTACAAGGGCAAATATAAATAAATAAATAAATAAATAAATAAATAAATAAATAAATAAATAAATAAATAAAAAAATAAATAAATAAATACATTTTTGCAACACGTGAACCGAGCTTGTGGTTGAAGATCGCTAACTGTATGTTAGCAGAATGGCAACATTTTTTTAAACAATACTGATCACTGAAAATTTTAATTAGATTACATTATGTCTTGCAAAATTCCAGATGGCTTTCTTTGCGAAGACATGTCTGACTGACAGTAAAGCTGGCAAATCTGTCACCAAAAATAAAAAAAATAAGATAAATGTCGATAGTTTGAAGGTGTTTGTTTTAATGAAAACATACTATATGCAACATGCGCAGCAATTTTTAGTGAGAATATTAAATTTCCGTTCGACTCCAGACAGACCCAACACGTTGCATTTCCTGTCAACGAGACCTATGACGTAACAATTATCATTTCCGCTAGAAAGACTCATGATGTGAAAGTTATGGATACATTTTTAACATAGGATTTCCAATGTCCCTCTACATTTCAGCATGGCGGCTTATGTTAAATTCCCGTTTGGTTCCATAATTTTGCAACCCCCATATAACATAGGATTCCTGTTTGGGTCTCAATCGTCCCACTATACTGTTAAGGTGAAGATCTAATTTGTCGGTGCATCATGTGGCGACAGATCTGGGTCTGCGGTTTGCGGTTGTGTATGTTATAAAAATGTTAACGTTATCTTACACAACCGTGTACTTGCGTACGGACTCCGTATTTCTTGTTATGTTCTTGTACTTTATGATTTACACCAAGCTTGTCTGCTGTTTTAATTCATTTTTTCGTTCGGAAATAACATTCTTGGTCAAAAGAAAAACATTTTACAATTGCGCGACATCGGCTCTTATTTTATTATATGCGTGTCCGTTAAAACACTTCACTTGTTAAATTCTTTGCTTCGTATAATCTTGATGAGATCGCGCCGTAAAGTTTTCTTCGCGTTAAACATAGCAATTTTTTCATCAAATTTCACGCAGTTAGATAGAAAGGACATCAATTTATTTCAATTCACTATGTAATGCTGTCTGAAGTGATGCATCTTTTTTTATTTCCAGAGTGGAACTGTGATAGGTACAGTGATTGCTTCAGATGTCGAAAATGATACATTGACATACGTCAAAGCATCGGGAGGAACCGGATATTCTTTCATCAGTATTGATCCTTCATCCGGGAACATTTCTCTGTCACAAGTATTTATTTCCTATCGTTGACTAGATTTTTGGCTCTTTTCTTCGCACAAATTATGTCTGGATATACACTGCACTGAAGAAGAGGACTTTCTTTACGTAGAATTCATCCACATATGTTTTAATCGTTACTGAAATTGCAAATTAAATCAATATTTCTTAAAAATATGCTGGATACATTATTACGCCGATTATTTTTCTTAAAGAATCCATCTTTATTTTAGTCAGCACTTTGCTCTAGAGCTACATATCTTGTAAATTGATCCCAAAGAGGGTACCTTTGAAAATGGGGAGAAAATCACAATGAGCCTTGTTACTGACATTGTTTTGCAAAATAAATCCTACATTGCTTTGGACTCAGTACATTGTTCTGGAACCAGATATATACATACATATATATATATACATATATATATATATATATATATATATATATATATATATATATATATATATATATATATATATATCTTGTAATTGATCCCAGAATGGTTGACTTTCAATGCGAAACAAGTTGTCCTTTGAATAATGGTGAATTGCAGACTATTCCTCTTTACGATGTTTATCGACTGGTGGACTGTTCATTCAAAGCGTATTAAACGACGATCTTCAAATATTACTGTATTCGGTAAATCTTTGGTTGTTATTTTTAACCCATCCAAAAAAGAATGCGTCCTTTTCACCAACAAGAAGCTGGGATGCATACCAGATCTTAAATTTACGTGGAAAAAGTTCGTTTTGTTACATCTCATCGACATCTGGGAATTAATTTGTCATCCAATCGTTCTTGAAGCCTACATGTTTAATCTATAATTCATTATGTATCTATGGGAACTGGACGGATGAGAAATTTTCAATATGTATTATCAAAACATGATCTGAATACAATTTATTTAACGTAGATTGGCTGAAATTTTGGAATATGCCTCTGCGCGAACTGAAACTGCAAAAACTTCAGAAATTACAGCTTGAAGCAGCCATAACAGATTCCGGACCACCAAAATTTGATATCAGAAAAGCACTTTTTAAAAACAAAACTGGATGGTCTACTCTCGCAGAAAGGCGAACAATAAAGAAATATCTACAGTTAATACATTATTAACAACCAGGCTCCGGATTACATAATCTATTTAATCTTTGAATGCTCATGATACACAGCGCCCTATAATCTGAGAAAATTTCATTCAATATCACTGTAGAACCTATTCTGCTCCAAGTTATTTAGTATTTGGTAATAGGCAAGCTTCTGTGCCATTAAGCTGGTTAAGACAAATGCAGTTCGCCGATTTATGATTTATTTAGGTGTATCTTATGGCTAATCCTTCCTGTTCCTGTGGTTTTCCAATATAAAACGACATTCAGTTTCGTTTTGAATGCAGACTAGTTAATAGCAGATTATCATTAGTAAATATAAATAGTGATACTGATTCACTTTTATTTGGCGACGTACTTTGCACATCAGAAACAAACATTTTGTTACAAAAGGAAGTGCAGAAATTTATTATTAAAACAAAAAGATTAAAAAACATATGACTACTTTTCGTTCCATTATGACCACAGTTGAAATTGAGGTTCTCAACACTATTTCTCCGCTCTTATCCTTCTTTCATCCATCCCTCTCTTTTCATTGTATACATGTACGTCACCAGTCTTGAATTATTTACTGAACACTTGCCCGCATGTTCTTTAAATAATTATTAATGTTTATAATGGAGAGTAACTTGTAAGCTTAAAAACTTGTTTTCAATCAGTTTGCCATGCATTCATGGTTGTAATCTTGGCAATAAAATATGTTTAAACTAACGGCGTATCATGCATCGGATGTGTCGAGAAGTCAATGTGTCATCAAATAGTCGCATTAAATCCAATCAGAGTCACAGTGTCATGTGTATGCTTCAAATTCTACTATAACTTGGTGGAAGGATCTGGAGAATACTATTTTATTAATTTGGAAATAGGGGTGGTGTCAGTGGTCACAGTGTAGCATATAAAAGTGTATTGAATACGTCGATCATCTTCATTTAATGATTACAAAGCAATCTAAAATCAACAATACTTTATGTAAATAACTAAACGTAAATGGACACTTGAATACTTGCCGCTTTTCATACAAAATAAAAGAAGGGCAGAATATAGAAATAACAAAAGAAATGAGAATGAAAAGGAAAACATTGAAGAAAAGAGATGTTTTGCGCGTGTCTTTATTGTCGCCGTCTTCTTCCCGTCCGTCACTTATCTGTTTGGTAATTAAATACACAAGGTGAACTTTTGTATGCTATTTTCTATTTCTTATTCATTCAGAATTACGACTTTGAAACTATGGCAGCCAATATCTATGATGTGATTGTGGAAGTACATGACGCAACGTTCACAGCTACAACCACAATAAGCATAACCTTCTCGGACTACAATGACAATACCCCCGTTTTCTCTTCATCAACATATTCCTTCATGGCAGGAGCAAATGAGACCTTGGGAACAGCTTTCATTAATGTCAGCGCGACTGACGCGGACAAAACGTCACCAAATAAAGACATTGCCAGGTATATTGTCAACACATCAGATGATAATGCTGAGTATTTTAACTTCAGTGGCACCCAACTATACTTGAAATACCCTATTGACAAGCCCTATGGTCTTGTTTCCTGGTCCTTCCGTATATATGTTATTGATGGAGGGTCACCTGCGCTAACTGGAACTTCCACGATTAACGTAACAACGCCACAATCCACAACTACGACCACAACAACCGAGGCCCCAGCTGGTTACGATTGGTTCACGAATAGTTACAACGTGATCCTGTTTGGTGCCACTGTTGGAGTCTGCGCGCTTGCGCTGGGTCTAGCTATCGTCTGTTTCTGGCGTTGGCATAACATTGGCACCTGCCTTCCGGCTTCCTGTCCAACTTTCACCGAATGTCGTGGGAGCTGCCGCCGCACTTGTTTATACACATGTCTGAAAATGGAGTAAGTAAAGAGGTCTCATTCTCTTGCTTTCGTTCTATATTCCAGTAATGACATGTTCCTGAATAAATGACATATTTAAAAAACAATATTCCATTCAAGTCTGTAGTGATAAAAACTTATTAATGCATTTGCTTTGGATTTAGGGACTGACACACACCACTAACCATACAAAATGTTAAAATAAATAAAAAGGAAAAAAAAAAAAAAGAAAAGAAAAGAAAATTTAAAAAATGAACGGTTTCGAGGTCAACCATACCTCAAAAGTATGCTGATAGCTGCCATTTGGACCATCTTGGGTATTTACGAAACAAGGATTGACCGAGATGCATTAAACTATTATTTCATTTGTAACTTCTCCGTCCATCCCATTTTTCAAATTGCGGAAGTGGTCCGAATAGTTAGCAGTTTATATTTGTAAAAAGTACAATTTCTGGCGAAAACATTTACGATTTTTTTATTTAAATTACTGCAGCGAAATATATCTGAAGCTTGTTAATGTCTCTCAGATATTGCACAGGTTGTCCGAATGAGTCGGTCTCCTTCGGCACACGCTTTCTTGGACATCCCTTGATCACGAAACTTAATCCAAGTTTTATAATGTTTCTCATCAAAACAAACTCACTTAGATGACTTTCAACAAAGCGTCATATCGCGATAAATTGTGATATTCGTAGACAGTCGATAACTCAATATGCAGGGTAATATTATCAACATTATTAGTTTGCTTTTCGAATTTTATATATTTTGAAAAAAATTCTAGATCTTCATCGGCACCACTGTCGGACGAAAAACTATAGTGAAATAAATCTATTCATTTTAATTTTTTTTTATATCACTATACCGCACTGTTGAGCCAGCAGTGAGGATCCCTTTTGTTTGGAATATTTGTCTGAATAACTTAGTTTTACATAGGCTCATTAAAAATAAATTAAATTCAAAGCGTTGTTTTAATAAATAAAGGGTAAAAATCCGATTGATGATTATGGTACCTATATCAATGTGACTTACTTCACCAGCGAGAACCAAAAGTCCCATCTACTAAGCGGTACTTTAGTTGAACATGGCAAATTAAGGACAAAGAAAATAATATAATTGCCTTTTCTTTTAATTAAATAAATTCCGGAGTCGGTGCGCACGTCCATTTTGTACCAATGCATCACTGGTCTTGTTCCTGGTCTTTTCACTACTTTACGAACATAGTGAAGACGTCTGGGCACTATGCTAGAATGAATTCACGAACTTTAAAATTTTCGTTTTTCTTTTTATTAAAACCGATCACTTACTATTTAGTTATTATTGGATTGCAGGCTACACTCAAAAATAACTTACCTTCAAAATTGAAGAATCTAACAATCAAATTCTTACCATGCTGGCTATTTCTGCGAGACAAATAATTTCCCCTGATGCTTGTCGATGCAGTAATTTACAGAAAAATCATATATTTTGTTCGCCAGAAGTTTCTTCGCAAAAAAAGAAATCGCAATCTGTTCGGACCACCTCGGCTCTTTCAACGACTGAATTGATCGTAGTATTTACAGAGAAGTTGCAGACGAAAAAGTGGTTTTGATGCATTTGCAACTTCTCCGTCAATCCTTGTTTTGTAAATAACCTGGGTAGTCCAAAAGGCAGCTGTCGGTATTAATTCGAAGTATGATCCACAGAAGTGACCTAGAATTTGGTAATGGATAGCGTGCAGGAACTAGTCACATCCTAAAGTGAAGATATGCCAAGAGAAGGGATCCAATAAGCATGATGTTATGGTTTGCACACGTGAACACATTTTTACAAAGAATTTCACTTAGTTCAAATTGCAATCAAGACCTATATATGATTGGCCTTCGTAGTCATTACGTCAAAAAAGTCACAAGGGTCAAGTGTTGGGAGCTATTTTGCTAGCCTCAAAATAAACACGTGTCCACCGAGTTGGCCGGCTTATGTATAATATCCAAAATTGGAATGTAAATCGCCAGTTATTAGAGGTACTTACCTATCAGTGATGATGTAGAGTGAATTAATTCCATACAATATGGCGAATGGGTATTCGGAACATCTACGTCTTTGTCTGATACGAGTCTATTAATGTAGACTCTTTGAACGAGGCTCTGAGGAAATCGTAGTTATTTTTCCCAAATTGGCAAGTTTTGGCGGACGAACATTAGCGTCCTCCTGACAACACTATATCATCCTTCGAAATTCATACTGAAATAATAATAATAATGATGATAATAATAATAATAATAATAATAATAATAATAATAATAATAAATAAATAAATAAATAAATAAATAAATAAATAAATAAATAAATATATCTACATAATCATGTATTTATTTTGTTAATTCCATAATGTTACTTGGATCCATTGCACAGGCCAGATGACATACTGGATAAGAAGAGAGAAAGAAGGAGACGAAGAAAGAGGAAAGAAAGAAAAGAAAAGAGGGAAAAGGACGCCCAAAAATCAAGCCAGTCATTTGAACTGTGAGCATAAATTACAAAGTTTTAGACA
Source organism: Megalonaias nervosa (assembly GCA_016617855.1). Classification (NCBI taxonomy): domain Eukaryota; kingdom Metazoa; phylum Mollusca; class Bivalvia; order Unionida; family Unionidae; genus Megalonaias; species Megalonaias nervosa. Next base: position 1,597 of record JAECUM010009836.1, on the reverse strand, counting down.
TTTTTTTACCTTTGTGCCCTATTGCCGTCTCCTTTACCAACTTAGAACACATTACGTGTTTAGGTTTTGCTCTGTTTGTAGTTGCTCTATGCTATAGTAAAGGTCATACAGGTCATGTAGGCGTTCAGAGCAGACTATTTCAGTAATGGGTGTTACCTTTCAGAACCTGTGTATGCATAACTTTAAATTTCAATTATTCCTTTTATTTTGGATCCTCATACATCCATATTCTTTCGAAAATCATTACTTACACTCCTGAGAAATGCATACGGCAAAGTCAATATTAAATTACGTGGACAGTTTTGGACGAGGTCAGCCTAAAAGTGTGATCCAGTACAAACCAGACTGAATGTCGCCCGCTGTGATATCACAATGAAAACAGCGCGTGTTAAAAAAAAATTCGTACTACCCTGTTATTTGTCATGACAGACCCAACGTCCTACTTTTGCTCACCCAATTTGGGATCTGGCCATCAGTGTAAAAGTCTATAGCGATCAATAAATTTCGTCTGGTAGCTTTTTTCAATCACATTTAATTTGCAGAGCATTCAAAAATTAGGATTAAACATTTTTAGTATTATAGTTAGAACAACAATTGTTATTTCATATAATTCGAGTAACTGCGCCTACATGACGACATTCAGACACACTTTAAGAAGCGTTTTTCTGTAGTTGTTCTTTCAAACTGAGAGTATTTAATAAGTCCCTTTATGAGTAACAGACAAGGCCAACTTATAGCTGCCGCCAAGAATCGAATTCCAAGCCCCTCGCATTTAACTCGAATTCCAAGCATCTTGCATTTAACTCGAATTCCAAGTCCCTCGCATTTAACTCGAATTCCAAGCATCTCGCATCTGAGCCAGGCTAACATGCCACTGGACTGAACACTATTTGAGAGGTTTATGGTTTGGATATTGACAACCGCTATGTTCTTGTGTTTTGGTTTGGACTTCGAAAAAACTATTTTTTCGTCCGGTCTTGTCAGACATGGTTTGGACATGCTTTCATCGTTTTTTAGTCAGATTTTCAATTCTTACGATCCTTAGAAGGTTATAAATCTCTAAAGATGAATCTGGCCTCCATGGAGTGTTAAATTCGGGTGTTTTAGAGGAGGAATATGGAAATAGGGTGAAGGGGTACATTAATCAAAGTATGTAGAGAAACCAGATGGCCAGACTAACCGTTCCGGACCTTTAAGATTTATGCAGCGTGTGCTTTAACTAGCACTTAGTAATTATAATGAACAATTTAAATAAATAATTCCTCTCAAATTATATCTAAAATACAGCTGTAAATCTGATCAGTGGATTCCACAGACTGATCTAAATCAAGAATGAATAATTTGTTTACCAAATCCCTATTTATACACCTTTCAGTAGAACTACATCGTAAAATAATGACTCATTCTAATGGACATTTACTGGGCCTAGAATGTTCTTAACTCAAAAGCTATGTCAACAGGTTATTTACAACTTACAATCATGGACAAAAGTTAGCAACGTAAAAACATTGACAAAAGTTAAGTACATATTAAATATACATACCGTTCAAAACACACACACACACACACACACACACACACACACACACACACACAA
>JAECUM010009835.1:0-98565 GCA_016617855.1 Megalonaias nervosa | reverse complement strand
GTGTGTGTGTGTGTATGCATGTATGTATGTATGTATTTGCAATCCCTACCTTGTTTTACTTCATTAAATCTCCTATGTATTTAAAAATTCTGTTTCAGTTTTTTCTAATGAAACAGGGTCTTTATAGAATGTGCTATTGCAGATTTTTTCCTAAATATTTCAGCAAGTAGAAACAGTGTTTCTGCAAATTTTCAACCCTTGGCATTTCAACAAAAGCAGGGTTAATTGACAATCCTAACAGGAATGAAAGAAGTTTATAAAAATTGGGATGAGTAAGCATAAAAGAAAGCTTGAAGATAACAATACAAAAAAAGCTTTAAAAATTTGGGATGCTGCCCCGAGTTTGGAACTCACAACCTCTTATTTGGCAGCTCATACTACACTCTTGCTAACTAACAATTCATTGGCATAAAGCATCACTCAAACCTACTAATAATTAATTCTTAGCATACATGAGTCACATATCATTTAAGACAAATAAATTTAAACAATCATCTTAAGATCCTATTGAAGAAAAATTATATATGAAATTAAGACACAGTACCTTGCCTTGAGAGAAATTAAGACACAGTACCTTGCTTTGAGATTTGCTCTTTTCCCATTAGCAGATCCATCTCCTTACACCACTGGTTACGTGTCTGCCATAAAACTCTCAACTACACATCCCTTGGCCAAACTTTACAAGGGTTTTTCACCTCTCCCTGGAGTCAAGACCTTTCACCTCGTGCAGAAACTTAGACTGCCAAATTTTGTGGTGTAAGACATTTATAAAATACTTTGTTTGGGAACACAACCCAAACCTTTAACTTACCCAATCAGTATTCAGGTTCATCGAATTAGCATAATTACACATGCCCCTCCAGAGTTGAAGATTTTACTTCTCACTTTCCCTAATATCCTGATCTCAGCAAAGTTTCAACTCGTGAGAAATATTTCAGGAAGCAGAAACTGTGCCCTGCAACATTTCAAACCTTGGCATTTCAATAAACCAAACCAATTCTATACCCTTGCCCAGTTTTGCCTGATACAGTTATCAAATTGAACCTAATTAGAATCAATCAGAACCCTAAGAGATGTATTAAAGTATGGGCATCCTCAGACATGCCATGGATTTAATTCCATGCAAAATCACTTGCAGCAAATTGAATATTGATATTCCAATGACAGCAGGATTCAGTTACAAGAGTATGTGTGTGGGGTACTTAAACATGCATATTATTGATCATACAAGGAAAGTGTGAAGACAAAAAATAACATAATTCTCTTAGATTCGGTTCTAAATTTTTGGACAGTGCTTAATGTCTCCTTATCCATCTTGAGCAAGGAGTGACCCATTACTAACAAAGATAAACTTTATTTTTAGATGATGTACCTATTGTAAGGTTCCTGCATTTTCTCATTCACAACAAATTTTGTTTATTGATAAATGATTTCTGAATAAACCATCATTTAGTGAGCTCCAATTTAGACGGTCTTGAATATAAAATTTGTGCTAATCTCTCACCTTAATAGGTTGGGAATTTTTCTTGATTCTTGTTTAAGCATTACTGGAATACAGTGAAAGTTTGGCCCTATGCTCCAAAAGGAGAAGATTCCAGTCAGTAATAGACTTCGGTAAAAATGAATTTTGATATTGATATAAGTTAGTCCTGGCAAAAGGAATGTGGAGGTTAGATTTATGACAAAGTTGTCTATTGCCTGCAAGATGCTGTTATTTAATAGTCATCCTTGCACAGTTTTGTTGTTGATCTGTATTATCAAAACACTTGGGGTGGTAGGAGGCATTCTATTCATCTCCAGAACACACACACACACACACACACACACACACACACACACATGTATATATACATATTTTGGTATGTGATGTATGGGTTGGAGCTTATTATCAATGTGTGTGTGTGGATGATTAATTCCATGCAATTGTATCATCTTTTTTAAATAAAATCATCATTAATAGTTGCTACTGCAAACATGAGATATCCTGGATTTTATGGGAACTTTCCAGAAAATAGATTAAACTTCTGGTCTTTTGTGATTTTTCACAATGTAAAAGAAGATCTGATGAAAAGTTCTTCCAAATGCTGAATACACATTGGATTTATTAATGCATTGTTTGTTTCACCACTGTTTACCCATTTGTCAATTCAAGCTGAAGAACAGCAAACAATGTCCACAATTGTCCTCTCATTGATCAATATATGGACATGATAGGTATTCAATTTGGCATATAATCAGTGGCAAAGCAAATTCCATTTTGAAAGTTGCTTTGAACTGTGTACTTGAAGTGCCAGAGGGAATCATATTATATCTCATATTTGGTTTCATCTCCAAATATATTTAGGGCAAAATATACATGGTAGTGACACCCACAGCTGCTTGAGAACCCAAAGCTATGAAGTAGACAAGTATTATTTGTTTGATAGCACTGAACTAGTCATAGAGGTCACCTGCCAAACAGGTGGAATAAGAGAGGTGCTGTTTAAAATTAAATGTGTTACATAAATATAATTTAGGTGTTGTGTGTAATAATCTTCAACTTGAAGATTCAGCATAATTGTACATTATAAGTCTGATTACATGATCTGAATAGTTTTCATGTACATGTTACCTTATCCAAACTTTCATCTTTTATTGGGCATGCTGATTCAGTAGTGTGATTCAAATACAATGATGTTGTTTATATTTTAGAGCTAAATCGAATACAAACTTTTCCTACTCATATATTCATTTAATGTATTCAGTTTGAATATTTGTTGATGTTAATACATGTAAAGCTATGAAATCTATCCTTCTTTTGATCTTCTTATCGTTTTTATTGACCTCCCCGCATTTAAAATACAGTGGGCACAGTCATTGGATTAAATGACATTCTAGGGAGTCTTGTGTGAATTATTTTAGGATACAGACTGAAAATGAAATGAATTTGTAAGTTTTCTTTTCCTTTTTTATTTTCAAACTCAGGATGATCGTTAATGTTCCTTTACTGCTAAAGATTCACTATAGGTAAATAAGGGCAATAACCCAAGATTTCTTGTTTAGTTAAATATTGGGACTGTCTTGAAACATTATGTGAAACATTTTTGTCAACAAGGAAGATCACATGGACATATGACCTCTGTAATTTAATGTAATTCATTTTGGGTATGTTGATTGACACATACATTCTTTGTTGAGTTGAATACATATGTTCTGTTTTTTTTTACTATGTTCTTTATCAGCTTGCTGTTGACCATTGTATGTTACCTTATCAAGAGCAAATTGAATGATAGTGAATATAAATAGCAATGTTGTGAGCAAGGTGACTATTCAGTTTTTTGACACTATGATTACTTCCGAGTGGGAATTTCCGGTGATTTAGTAGGTGTGAAGTTGTTCCGGTGATTTAGTAGTGTGAAGTTGTTCCGGTGATTTAGTAGATGTGAAGTTGTTCCGGTGATTTAGTAGATGTGAAGTTGTTCCGGTGATTTAGTGATTTAGTAGATGTGAAGTTGTTCCGGTGATTTAGTAGATGTGAAGTTGTTCCGGTGATTTAGTAGGTGTGAAGTTGTTCCGGTGATTTAGTAGGTGTGAAGTTGTTCCGGTGATTTAGTAGGTGTGAAGTTGTTCCGGTGATTTAGTAGGTGTGAAGTTGTTCCGGTGATTTAGTAGGTGTGAAGTTGTTCCAGTGTAAATTAATTCAGCTTTGCTTAGTTTACATTTAGCCTTACTTGTTTCTTTCAGAAAATATGACCAAATTCACTAGGTAAATAAATGAATATTTAATACCAATTTTCTATTATAATATTTGCTAAATTATTCTGTGTAGAATGTTTGATTATTTGTTTCAGCTCTAAATGTATTTGTATTTAGTGATATCTTGCTGGGTTACAGAAATGGACAAAGGATATCATGTTCATTTCACTAGCTACTACTTACTCATTTGTTGTATTTAAAAAAAGGCTTTTTAAATGATGGTAATAATTTTAGGGGTATATCTTTATTAATGTTTTGCATATGATCGTTACCTCTGTTTTAAACAAGTGTTTATATGAATGGACTGAAAGTAATTTTGCATTACTGATGAAGCACAAGCTGGGTTTCTTTGGGAATATTCTGCTACTGATAACACATGCAATGTACAATCTGCGATATAGAAATATATACTGTATGAAGGGGGGGGGGTGCTGTTTGTATGTAGATTTTCCTAAGTATTTGACAAGGTTGAACACTTTAAATTGTGGAAGTATCTTGCCTTCAAAGGTATCCATGTGAACTTTTTACCATTATAAGTTCAATGTAGTCTAAAATGGAGTCATGTGTTAAGTCAAGTGAAGACTTAACTGAATACACTGGGGACTAGACAAGGTTATGTTTTGAGGTCACTATTATTTTCTTTGTGTATTAACAATTTAATTTGGTTTATGAGATAAAATTGTGACAGGTATTTTTATTTCAGATAATGTCCCTGATCATTTTGCACTCTTAATTTGGATGATGACTAAAAAACTATTAATAGCTGAGAGTATCAAATCCATTATGGCTATCTTTTATTACCAAAGGAAATTTGAGTACTTAAGTTGTGTAGATGCCTGCAAAATATTTAGAGCTCTTATTATGTTATGGCTTTGAAATTTGGGGAAACGTTTATTTAATTTAAAGTGTATTGAAAGTGTTCAAAGCTGTTTCTCATGTAATATGAATAATTACGTTGTCTTGGAGAATGTTGCAGACTACCATATTTCCTGTTTGTTTTCAGACACATTAACTTTTTCTGAAATATAATATTTAAATTCCTTGTAACTTTTGGACCTTGCTCGAACATAATTTTTTTTCTAAAAGATATGTTTTTGGACACAATCTAAGAGGATCCATCAAAGTTATTATCATTACTAACAATATTAGGTTTCACGATGATAGTTATCCAGTATATTACTTTTAATAACTTTTGATAGTGGTAGGTATCCTATTTATACTTTATTGTAATTTTTGATGGGTGGTTGGATATCAAAGTATGCCATACTGGATAATTATTTATCATTGTTTTGGGGCCCCGAGTGGTCTAAAGCGCTCACTGTTCCAGATCACTGCCATCTCACCTCTGTCTGTGTGTATTCGAGTCTTAGGCTTATCTGATGTGGGTACATGAGAAAGCTTGCCAATAGCTTCTCGTGAGTCGGTGGTTCTTTCCAGGATTTTCCCAGGTTCTTCCCCCACCAGTTATACTGGCCGCCATGTATTGCCTATCTTGTGCTGAAAAATGGCGTTAAACCCTACAACAACAATTATCATTGTTTCTTTTTTACTAGCTTCATGCTGTAAAAAAAAATACGGTTGTCCATTTAGACATCATTGACGCGAAACTACTTCAAGCAGGTGTGACATTAATGACAAACCACGAACCCTGTATTTTCTCATGAGCCCTGTATTTTCTCACGAACCCTGTATTTTCTCATGAACCCTGTATTTTCTCATTAAACAATATACCAAAGTGTCAGCATTGATAAGTAAGTTCCTAGGCATCAAATAAAACAAACCAATTATCCCTGGGGCATTATGTACCATGGATTAGGCATAGTTATTTTTGTATGGATAATAAACCTCTTTGCAGATGATAAACAAAGCTAAATTTTCAGTACATCAAGTGGTGGCTGCCTTTTACTTCCAAACACACCTGTCAAAGAAATCCCACAAATTGTATTATAAACGACTGTCACCTAGTGACCTTGAAATTTCTGACATGCATGAAAACAATTTTTAACTGATTGTTTTGAATCGGCACATTCTGCTCATTTTGGATCTACCTATGGCTAGGTTAAGAAAGAGAAGAAGAAAGAACCACAACAAATAGATCACCTTTATTTACAAATATAAACTACCAAATTTGTCCTGTTTATATTGATGTGAAGATAAAAATTAAATGTACATGTCGACAGAAGCCATAGGTCCCAAATTTGAAGAGATCCTTTTATTTTTAATCATTTTTGTCTATAAGCTGCCAGCTCTGATCCAGACTTTGTTCTACAATTATTTGATGTTGCTGCCGCAATAAAAAATAGGCATTTGTTTAATCCTCCAAAGTCAGTGTTTTGCGACTTCAATAACACAAGCTCTCATCATCAAAGCAAGCCAACTACAATCTTCAATAAAAACAATGTACCCTTCATCAAAGAAAGTCAGCACCAAACTTAAATAAAAGCAATGAAATCTGATTAATTGTTGCATTTTCCAAAGTGAATGGAACATCTTTATTGTGACGTGAAAGTTTCCATTTTATAGTAAAAAATGTAACTTTGTGCTTATGATGGCTACCAACAGCAGCATAAAATGCACATTAAATTAACAATCCTTTGAAACTAGATATCTGGCCATCAGGTTAATTGAAGGTGGGATATCTCGCGAAGATGTTTGTGAAAATTTTTATTTTGTTTATTATATTTACATGTTTTCATTTCACTCTGAATAGCCCTCATCCCCTTGGTAGCCTAAGCAAGACAATAGTTTTCTCACAGACCAAAATCTTGGCCATTTTAAGTACATGTACACGTAGCATGTAAAAAACAACTATACATCCTTGTGCTACTGGTGACAATGAATATTGTACTGAATTATTTCAGTGACAAGTGTTTGTTGACAATTAGATATAGATTAAATGAGGATTTCCATTTTTTATATATGCATTATTTGTGTTTTTGAATAGGATGTGACTTATACATGAAATTTCTAATATGTGAACTATACTCGAATTCAAGGATTTTTCATATACGTGTAAAGTATATTTAAAGCATTATGGATTGTACTACAGAAATGTAAGTTGTCAATATACCAGTGTATATCAGACTAGTTTTAAACTTTTGTCTTTATTTAATGAAAATTTCCTGTAGTGTTAGAACAATTTACTTGTTTTACTTCTTGGCAGCACATCATCATGAGCTAATGGTAACCTCGCTGTGTCCGGGGGGTGGGGCAAATCTATCTTCTCCTGTTTGTTTTCAGATACCAAATTAAAGGAATGTAATATCTTTTCAGACAACAAAAAAGTAATTACTTTATGCCATCCAAAAACATACCATAAATATGGTACTGTTGTATATATTTCTCTAGCTGTGCTAGATTTAAGTCAGGAAAAGTTGTGCAGAGTTGCCCTCACTCTCTTGTCCAAGCCTGTGTCAATCCAGTGGCATAACAGTGCCAAGACATGTAGAGATCTATCTGGATGCAGTGACCAGCCATTGGTTCCTACTTCATCTGAGCTGATACCCTGTGCTGTCCACACAGCTCTTGCTATCTGCCTTCATAGCCAGGGGATCAGCATATCTGTTTGGATGCCTTATCCACTAAAAACAACTTAACAAAGAGAGCCAGGTGTAGTCATTCACTCTGGATCAACAGCCACAGGTAATACCATCTACTGTTACTTGTGATAGCAGGCAATGCCTGACCAGATATGCTCTTCAGTCTGAGGAGACAGCAGGCAAAAAGAAAGTTACAGGAACTGACTGTTCAGTGATCTCCTATTTGCTGACAACTGTTCCTTGAATACCAAGTCTGAGTCTGATCAGCAACACAGTATAGATCATTTCTCTTCAGCTTGTGACTGTTTTAGTTGCAGAATCATTATCAAGAAGACAGATGATGCACCAACCTGCACCAGGAAAGCTTTTTGTAGAGCCTTTCATCACAGGGGATGAGTTCACCTATCTTGCCAGCACAATGTAATGTGCAGTTCACATCAATGATGAAACCAACACCAGAATTGCTATAGTAAGTGTAGCCTTTAGCAGACTTCATGCATGTACATGTATGTAGGAGTATATAGAGGGATCTGTTTACTAACAAAACTTAAGGTCAAAAAAGCCATTGTGCTGCCAGCCCAGCTGCATACATACAAAACTGGGACACTTCAACTGTGTACAGATGTTGAGCAAAGAAACTGAATCATATTCACATAGGTTGCCTGAGAAAACTGATGAGGATAAGATGGAAGGACAGGGTCCCAGACACTGATGTTCTCACATGGGTACACATTCCAAGAATCCAAACTCTGCTGATGACATCACAGTTGAGCTGGGCAGGTCACATCTTCAGGTTGTTAGAAGAATAAATACCAACAAAGATCTTTTTTGGCACTGAAGGAGGGAAAGTGATCTTAGTATGGTCAGAAAAAAACACTTGAAAGATTTCCCTTAAGTCATCTCTGAAACACTTCAGCATTGACCCTGAGTCTTGGGAAGATTGCACACAGTATCCATCCACCTGGCAGATTTATCATCCATACTGGAGCTACAGACTTGATAAGAAAGTACATACAGTGTTAAAAAAAAAACCCACTATGTGTGTGTGTGTGCATGTGTGTGCTTCAGTTGATAGATTTTGTCTTTGTATATATTACTGTATTATGGGTCAATGGCCTAAACTACCAATTAATGAATCTGGAATCTTGAAAGCTTATTCATTTATTATTTTTCCTTATAAGCTGAAAGAAATCTTAATTTTTTTCTTTTTATATGCACTGGGACTAACGTACTGAGGGGATTGAAAACACCACTGCACTTTCAGATATCATCTGTTTCCATTTGATATGCTAATGATGTTGCCTGTGGTCTGTTCAACCCTTGGCTATAAATTCCAGGTGTACTTATTATCTAGGTTAGAGGCTGTAGTTAGCTGTAACATTGTCCTAAGGAAATAAACATATTCCTTTTACAACTCCTGTTCTCAATCAAAGCCTTATATTTTACTTAAATTTGTACCATGATACATGAGTTTCTTTTCTTTCTGGTATATATTGATGTAACTTATGAATGATAGAAACTGAGATTTCATCACTGAAAGATATGTTATTATATAAATAAAAAATATACTTAATATTTTGAAGAAAAAAGATAGCAGCATTGTATTTTAAGTCTGGTAATTATTTTATCATTGATACAAATGTTGTAAATTGGTGTATCAAAAAGTCATATGAAGATCAGAGTTTGTAATAAATAAATAAACACACACACACACACACACACACACACATGCACTCAAACTCCACTTCTACCTGTCACTGTTAATACAAGTTGTTCAAAAGATTAAATCAATTTACAGTAATGCATTTAATGTCTTTTTGCAAATACAGTTGTGCTTTTATCTTCTCAATCACTCATGAAATAGTAAAGCAGTGTTGCTTCGAAAATATGTGCCATCAAGCAAGCCTATCATTTGCCTTTGAAAGCGCAAAAATTTGTGTGGTTCCTTTGATCTCAGATGCTAAGTGCCCTCATTTGCATATCAGAATTAAAACTGATGGTATTTGGTGGGCTAGATAAGAAGTTTCTGTGTGAATGTTATTACCAGGTTAGTATTCAGTTCTAAACTGGTTTATAATTTTTGTTGAAATGTTGTTGTTTTGAGCATTGGACAAGAATTTTTGTTAAAATGTTTTAATTGGGGTCTTGGACAATAGCTGATGAATCTCCACACTCCATCCCACCCACCACCCACGTCCAACTGTGTCACTTAACTAGTTGTTTATTCAGCGTTCTGGTAAGACTACAGAGCTGTGAAATGTTGTGTAATTATGCCTGAGGCAATGATGGATGAGCCTTGCTGCCATGTGTTAAATTGATGGCGGAAAACCAAAGAATTTGTTTTACATAAAATGCGTAAATTCTAATCAGTATAAATGTATTATTTTGTATCCTCTTTTCATGAAAATTTTACAATAACTGAAAATGACATCTTTATTAAATGATACCATTTTAGGAAGAATATAATCGAATTTAAAAGATATTAATATGCTAATGAGTTGGAGTGCTTATCTCATTTTCGTTGATTCAAAAAATTTTCAAAACATTGGAAATTCAGATCTTTTGTCTTGCACTTTGGACTTGCTAGATGCATACTGTTGACTTGTCAGAGTGAATGGTGATCCTTGTACTATGGTGGGAGGGGACAGTTTCATATATTGGCCCCTGGCAAATTTCTTAAGGGTATGGTGTGACTCTTTGAGCTATTACTGTGTAATAATTAAAGATATGGATATATTTGTGACTTTGGTTTTTTCAGCTTTTGTTGTTCTTGAAATTGATGAGAGGTACGTACGTCTCATGTAGTCACTGCACAGTATATAGCCATTGAAATACCAATAGTTGGCTAGGAAGTATAGCTAGCTACTTACAGCAGTAGACACGTTGGTTCAAGGCAAGTAGATTATCTTAAAAACTGATGGGATGGCAACAATTTTGAATAGCATCAAACAATTAAGTACATAATGTTTTTCAGAATTATCACCCAGGGAAACGGTTTGTGTTTGCACTGTGAGCAGCATGTGTTTTCAAAAATGGCCTTTGGACATGAAAAATGCATGTAAAAATTTGGTGCTGGGGTGCATAAACTTTTTATTCTATGAAGTTCCACTGACTTGTCAGATCAAGTGAATGATATTATGAGTTGCTTTATTATACCCATCCAAAAATCTGGACCTTTTGACCTCACTCATGTATTTTATTTTTTATGAATTTGTATAATAGGCAGGTGTATGTAAAATTAAATTTGTGCATAAAATCTGTCCCTTGCACCCTATACTGTTCAGGCTACTGATTTGTAACCAAAGCTAACAGAAGAGTCATATATGGGATGCAACTCTTGTTCTTTTGAAATCATCTGTAGAAAATATTGTCTAGCACTGTAACTGTGTCGCTTAGTGTTGATTTCTAAAGAGGTAAAACTTAAACTAAATGACTTGAAAATTGAAAAATATTTGGAATATTTGAAATTAAAATTTCTCAATTTTTTGAGCAAGAAAGAAGAAAAGAGTAGAAAAATACTGAAATTTGTGATTGCCAATTGTTGCATAATGGGGTATTATAATTTTGTGAAGAGAAGTTTAAATTACTTTTGCTTATATGTGTTAAAAATATCTGGATTTCGTAATGAAAACCATGTACAGTGTGAAACTATTATCGCTTCTATACTATAAAAATTTATATTGTCATATTTTTGGAAGAAAAGTTGGGTATTTTGTTGCGCAGCTCTTCCTATACCATTTAAAATAGACTTTAGATTGAGTGTGGTCTGTACATACATGCATGCATGCATACGTAAGTATGTACATATGTACATACATACATCCATCCATCTCGACACACACACACACACACACAAACACACACCAAGAGAGAGAGAGATATACCAGGCAAAGCAGCAAGTGCTATCCCTGGAGGATACTTGATAATATTGATATAATTTTTAAATATGAATAAATTATATTATCATACAGGTTAGAGAATTTTTAATTCATACTCTAAGGAGATTCAAACTGAAGTCTGCTGATCATGGCACCCATTGCCTTGCCAGCATGCAACAACCCCCTATACAATCTCAACCATACACGCATCACCAAAACACACACACACACACACACACACACACATATATATATATAGATGTATTATGTAATATTCATTAATGATAGCCAGGACTGGGAAGCCTGGTGGGGATTCCAAATATTGATAATTGATCAAACAGATTCTAACCTGTATAAGGCATTAACTTTTTAATATTTTACACTTCCTAGTCCATGTAATTTACCATGATCAAAATTTTAGACTTCAAGTGTGTGTGGCTTGAACAAACAGTTACCGTATTAGTCAATAGCTGTAAAGGCATGCCTGTGTGTATGATGAGACTAACTTATTGATATGAAAGAAGGTGATAATCCCAGGGAAACTAAAATTTTGGCAAGGACTTTTTTCAGTCATTAGATAGTTGATATTTTAAGGAGATGGGTTAAAACAGTACTGATTTGAGCGGGCTCAGCCAGTGTGGGTATGTGAGAAAGCTTGCCAGTAGCTTCTCGTGGGTCAGTGGTTCTTTCCAGGGTTTTCCCGGGTTATTCCTCCACCATTAATACTGGCTGCCACGTATAGCCTATCTTGTGCTGAAAAATGGCATTAAACCATACAACAACAACAACAACAAATTTGAGCACTTGTATCTATAGTTGAGTTTTTATCAATTGCAGTTTGGAAATTTTGGTGATCACATTTTTTAATTGACTGCAAAATGACCACAGTAAAATCACAAAAGATTCTAAAAAAAATCCAGGCTTAGAAATGTTTTAAATCAAATTTTCATGAAACCTGGTAAGTAGGCTAATATGAAGATGATGGATGAGTTTTGTTTTGAGCGAGACTTTTAATAGGCTTTTATCATCATGATCTTAGACAGGTTCTGTAATAATCATGATCTGTGCACATTAATTATGTGATTATTTTTATCTGATTAACCGAGCTTGTTTCCTCTCTTCATTATATTTCTCATCAGATTTTGATAAAGCTTGGTAGGCAAATAGGTTTTTATCAGCAAGAACATGGATGAGTTTGATTATGAGCAACATATGTGTAGATTAATTATTCCTGTATGTGGAAATAAATTTTATCAGACTATATTAAAGTAACTGAAATTGACATGGTATAAAGGTTTGAATATTAGTTATGAATGGATGTGTTCTTACAATGCTACAAAAACATGCATAGTGAAATGGTCAAGTTATTTGAACCAAGTGAGTGATATTAAGCCCTCTTGGGTCACTTGTTTTAAAAGTTTGCTTGCCTGCAAGCAAATAATTTTTACTTGTTTATTAATAATTTTTTTTTTATTACTTTCCCTGCCAAAGTCTTTTAAGTAAATGACATAACATACTTTGTGTTTGTTAAGATTTAAATATTTATTTCATCTGCAGTAAGAAATCACAGGGTCTGTGTATGTGTCATACAAATCTAGGATTGGTAATTCTAACCAAATTCTTTCCTTCTTTGGTTTGTTTTCTTACAAGTAAAATGTGACCATAAGGGTACAGGTTTGATTCCCACCAGCAGATCAGTCCAAATTGGTTACTTCAGTGTGTCTTTTGTCAAGACAAATTGCTTGCCATTGAACAAAATAACCTTCAAAGTGGTTCTATGCTGTAAAACACCAAAAGCAAAAGCAAAATGAAAGAACACAATAAAATGACAACAACACAAACCCTAATTTGCTAGTACAGTACACAATGGCAGATCACGGTCTATGTTGTTTGCAGTTTGACTTGATTTATGTGTGAGTGTGTAGTACATTATGTCTCAAAAACAGATTTTAGACTTGTTTTCTCAGGCAAGTCCATGCTGGGAAAGAGAGAATGATCCTACCAGAGAAAAGGAGGCTAACACCTATTATGTACATATATGTGTATTGTCACTGTCCTATAATTATAATGAGCTTTACACTCATGAAATTGACGTAAATAATACTTTGTTATGCACACAATGCAAATATTATGTTGAGTATAGGGCATAATAATCAGCAAGCTTTTGCATGTTATGTTTTTCTTTTTGCATCTCTCAGTAGATGAAATGACATACATATAAAGAAGATAAAAATTTCACTATATACTTGGAACTTTAGATTGTACCTTCTCGGACGGCTAGTGCATAGTTGGACATGTGCCACAATACTTGCTATATTTCTTTTCCACGTAAATTTGCCAAGAAAACATCATATCAAAAAACTTTGTGGAATTGGGAGTATTAGGAAAAATCCCCACCAAAAAACCCCCCAAACAAAACCAAATGTTATTAAAGGGAGCTAACTCTTCTATAAATACAGTACTTGATCAATTTGTATGGTTAGTCAAAGGGAGATAAATCTCATCCATTTTTGAAATTATTTGTATAAAACCATTTTTTTAAAAAAAAGAAATAAAGATTTAAAGAGTTTGGAAGAGTATTTTTAATGATTCAAAATGATAACAGTTCTAAGTCAAACCCAGTCTGAGGTTGCATGATTTTACATGTAAAACCAATCAATTGGGTAAATTTTTTTATGATAACTTTATGATGGTAATTTACTACCAGAATATGTCTTGACTGTGAAAAGGGTCGATCTGCGTCATCCATTTAAAACTAAGATTCAGCAGGTGAAGGAATTGTGCCATTTATTCAATAATATGTAGCAGATTAATATAAAAATTATTAACTAAATCAAGATAATGACTGCGTTTTAGAGGAGCATTGTCAGATTTAGAATTATGGGCAAAACAGTTGAGACTACCAGAAAGCATTGTGTTTGGGATAAATTTTTTCAGTTGGCCACTATAGAAAAAAAAAATGGGCCAAGTGGTCTAAGCCATTTGTCTTTACAGATCATTGACATCTCACCTTTGTTCAAGCCTTGGCTAGGCCAGCATGAATATGCAAGAAAGCATGCCAGTAGATTCCTATGGGTTGGTCATTTTTAATCCCATGTTCTTCCTCTGCAAAATATACTGGCTGCCATGTTCAGCCTATCATTTTCTGAAAATGGTGTTAAACCCATTAATCTGACTTGTCAGCAACCCCAAAAATCCCAGTTAATGTTCCTCCTGCTGATAAAGGTATTTTTTTCAACACCATGTTTTTTCTCTTTGGAAATATTTATCTCACTGACATTTATCTTCTGAGTAGTCTATGAGAATGTTTTCAAAGCTAGATGGAAAATATTGAAGTTATAAATATATGAAACTAGAATATCAAGTAAATTCTTGGTTGGGCAGCCAGTTTTTGTTCGACCACCAAAATTATGCAATGACTGTCAGGTCAGATTTCATTACAAAATGATTCATAGTATGCTGACAATTTAATTTATCAGCAGTGCATTGCAATTATACAATAGTTACAAAACATTGCAGCTTGATTCTGATGTTTGCACTATCAGCCAGTCAGAAATGACCTTTTAAAAATAATGACATTTATGATTCTGTATATCACATTCATTGGGGAGGATAGCGATAGTGGAGGAAAGGATCAGGATAATTCTGCTTTGCTTTAAATTTTATCTATATATATATATATATATATATATATATATATATATATATATATATATATATATATATATATATATATATATGCAGATGTATTATATGATATATAATATTCATTAATGATAGCCAGGGTTGGGAAGCCCAGTAAGGATTTAAAATATTAGCAATTTGATCAAACAGATTCTAACCTGTATAAGGCCATGGGCACCCGGAGAATTTTTTGCGGGGGGGGGGGTCAGTCAGTCATGGCTGGGAGAGTTAGTATAAGAAGCAGTCTGAAACTAAAGCTAATATTTATTAAGCATTTTGAACAGAATCTTGTGACATATTTTCAGCTTCATTTGCATGATTAAACTTGTTGGAATTTATATATATATATTTGCAGTATGATTTCCAGAGAGGGTCAGATAACCCCCCTTGACCCATGCTGCGGGCGCCCATGTATAAGGCATTAACTTTTTAATATTTTACAATTACTAGTCTATATAATTTACCATAATCAAAAGTTTAGACTTCAAGTGTGTGTGGTTTGAACAAACAGTTACCGTATTAGTCAATAGCTGTAAAGGCATGCCTGTGTGTATGATGAGACTAACTTATTGATATGAAAGAAGGGTGATAATCCCAGGGAAACTAAAATTTAAACACGGACTTTTTTCAGTCATTAGATAGTTGATATTTTAAGGAGATGGGTTAAAACAGTACTGATTTGAGCGGGCTCAGCCAGTGTGGGTATGTGAGAAAGCTTGCCAGTAGCTTCTCGTGGGTCAGTGGTTCTTTCCAGGGTTTTCCCGGGTTATTCCTCCACCATTAATACTGGCTGCCACGTATAGCCTATCTTGTGCTGAAAAATGGCATTAAACCATACAACAACAACAACAACAAATTTGAGCACTTGTATCTATAGTTGAGTTTTTATCAATTGCATTTTGGAAATTTTGGTGATCACATTTTTTAATTGACTGCAAAATGACCACAGTAAAATCACAAAAGATTCTAAAAAAAATCCAGGCTTAGAAATGTTTTAAATCAAATTTTCATGAAACCTGGTAAGTAGGCTAATATGAAGATGATGGATGAGTTTTGTTTTGAGCGAGACTTTTAATAGGCTTTTATCATCATGATCTTAGACAGGTTCTGTAATAATCATGATCTGTGCACATTAATTATGTGATTATTTTTATCTGATTAACCGAGCTTGTTTCCTCTCTTCATTATATTTCTCATCAGATTTTGATAAAGCTTGGTAGGCAAATAGGTTTTTATCAGCAAGAACATGGATGAGTTTGATTATGAGCAACATATGTGTAGATTAATTATTCCTGTATGTGGAAATAAATTTTATCAGACTATATTAAAGTAACTGAAATTGACATGGTATAAAGGTTTAAATATTAGTTATGAATGGATGTGTTCTTATAATGCTACAAAAACATGCATAGTGAAATGGTCAAGTTATGTGAACCAAGTGAGTGATATTAAGCCCACTTGGGTCACTTGTTTAAAAGTTTGCTTGCCTGCAAGCAAATATTTTTGACTTGCTTATTAATATTTTTTTTATTTTTTTTTTTAACTTTTCCTGCCAAAGTCTTTTAAGTAAATGACATAACATACTTTGTGTTTGTTAAGATTTAAATATTTATTTCATCTGACCACTCTGGTGGCCTAGTGGTTGGAGCATCTGCCTCAGATGTGGGAGGTCGTGGGTTCGATCCTCAGCAGAGTCATATCAAAGACTTACAAAATTGGTACTAACAGCTGCCTCGCTTGGCGCTCAGCATTAAGAGGTTAGTGTTAGGACTGGTTGGCCTGGTGTCAGGATAATGTGACTGGGTGGGACATCATGCTACATGTCTGCAGCATGATGCCCCAGTGCTAGACATCACTATAAACTGCCACACTGCAGACATCGTAGCTATATGAATGAAAAATTGTTAAAGCTACGTTAAAAATCGAAATCACACACACACACATTTATTTCATCTGCAATAAGAATATCACACAGTCTGCGTATGTTTCATACAAATCTGTTTGCAGTGTCAAATTTGAGAAGTAATAGCAGATAAGTACATCAGATTTTATCTTTCCCAACAGTGAATCTGTATCCAGGTATTTTCTTGCCCATGTAAAAATTTGTTCACAGGGAATATGGGAAATGTTACAATCCTCTATGCTACAGAGATGAAAATGAAGGGGTGTTAACCAAATATAGGAGAAAAAAAGCAAAGTTAAGTGACTTGTACAATATAATTAAGCTGTGCAGACAATAACCACAGAACATGATAAACTTTCGCCACAATTGGACAATACAAATACACTTAAAAGAGAAGGTTTTGAGGTTTGGTATTGGGGGTATACATGTATACAGCTGAGAACGTATGTGAAGATTATTACTTCTTTTAACCGTCTTTGAATGATATGTAGAGATGTTTGAGCAGTTGACCAGTTTTTTTTTTCTTCATGTGTGAAAGGGTTCAATCCAACTACTGTGTACCTTTTCCTGCACAACAGTCCTGTAACTGAAAAATTCTATTTTGATGGGACCACTTTTTCTATCAAAAAATCAAGTTGAAATGTTGCAGGTTGAGGTTGATGAAAAACAAGAGTCAACACTGGAGAAATGGGCTGGGGTGGAGGTGCATAACATCTGCTTAACACAGGTATTATGCTTGGCATCTGCCATCTCAAAGTTTATGAATATTTATAACGGGAAGAGTATTAATGCTATTTCTCTTCATTTATATAATCACAGTTGGGATTACAATAGTAAGGAATCCTTTTGGTCTGGACAACAAAGTCTGATGCAGTCATAATTTAGAACACTGGCAAATGGCTGATGATTGTTCCCATGCTTAGAAAGCATAATAGTTTATTTTAATTTGTACCAGTGACAGACTTCATGGCATATGAGAGGATCCACCGAATAATAGTAATAAAAATATTGTATCCTATTTTACATTCATTCAGTCAACATCAAAAGTAAAAATTACAGTAAGTCCTTTCACAGACCAGGCTTTCTTTCTGTTGTATTTCAAAAACAGCTATATTACCTCTTTAGCATTTGAATATGTGAATAACCTATGTGAACTTTGATATCATTGACTCTAGGATTGGTAATTCTAACCAGATTGTTTCCTTCTTTAGTTTTTTTCTTACAAGTAAAATGTGACCATAAGGGTACAGGTTTGATTCCCACCAGCAGATCAGTCCAAATTGGT
The DNA here is from genome assembly GCA_016617855.1 of Megalonaias nervosa. Taxonomy (NCBI): domain Eukaryota; kingdom Metazoa; phylum Mollusca; class Bivalvia; order Unionida; family Unionidae; genus Megalonaias; species Megalonaias nervosa. The sequence continues at coordinate 80,541 of JAECUM010009835.1, read as the reverse complement.
TACTTCATTGTGTCTTTTGTCAAGACAAATTGCTTGCCATTGAACAAAAATAACCTTCAAAGTGGTTCTATGCTGTAAAACACCAAAAGCAAAAGCAAAAAGAAAGAACACAATAAAATGACAACAACACAGACCCTAATTTGCTAGTACAGTACACCATGGCAGATCAGGGTCTATGTTGTTTGCAGTTTGACTTGATTTATGTGTGAGTGTGTGTAGTACATGTAACTACATTATGCCTCAAAAACAGATTTTAGACTTGTTTTCTCAGGCAAGTCCATGCTGGGAAAGAGAGAATGATCCTACCAGAGAAAAGGGGGCTAACACCTATTATGTACATATATGTGTATTGTCACTGTCCTATAATTATAATGAGCTTTACACTCATGAAATTGACGTAAATAATACTTTGTTATGCACACAATGCAAATATTATGTTGAGTATAGGGCATAATAATCAGCAAGCTTTTGCATGTTATGTTTTTCTTTTTGCATCTCTCAGTAGATGAAATGACATACATATAAAGAAGATAAAAATTTCACAATATACTTGGAACTTTAGATTGTACCTTCTCGGACGGCTAGTACATAGTTGGACATGTGCCACAATACTTGTTATATTTCTTTTCCACATAAATTTACCAAGAAAACAACATACAAAACAACTTTGTGGAATTGGGAGTATTAGAAAAAAAACAAAACAACAAACCAGACTTGATTAAAAGGAGCTAACTCTACTATAAATACAGTACTTTATCAATTTGTATGGTTAATCAAAGGGAGATAAATCTCATCCATTTTTGAAATTATTTGTATAAAACTATTTTTTTTTAAATAAAAGAAATAAAGATTTAAAGAGTTTGGAAGAGTATTTTTAATGATTCAAAATGATAACAGTTCTGAAGTCTAACTCAGTTTGAGGTTGCATGATTTTACATGTAAAATCAATCAAGTGGGTAAATTTTTTTATGATAACTTTATGATGGTAATTTACTACCAGAATATGTCTTGACTGTGAAAAGGGTTGATCTGCTTCATCCATCTGAAACTAAGATTCAGCAGGTGAAGGAATTGTGCCATTTATTCAATAATATGTAGCAGATTAATATAAAAATTATTAACTAAATCAAGATAATGACTGCGTTTTAGAGGAGCATTGTCAGATTTAGAATTATGGGCAAAACAGTTGAGACTACCAGAAAGCATTGAGTTTGGGATAAATTTTTCAGCTGACCACTATAGAAAAAAAAAATGGGCCAAGTGGTCTAAGCCATTTGTCTTTACCGATCATTGACATCTCACCTTTGTTCAAGCCTTGGCTAGGCCAGCATGAATATGCAAGAAAGCATGCCAGTAGATTCCCATGGGTTGGTGATTTTTAATCCCATGTTCTTCCTCTGCAAAATATATTTTGGGGTCATTCCACACCTACCTCCTGATCTCATAATATCTCCTGATTTTTTGCAGAGAACTCCTGATTATTACATTATGTCTGTCGATTTTCATTTCTCCGAAAAAATAGTATCACCCTATAAAAAAGTGATTTTTTTCAGTATATATAATGTTAAGTTTAAATATTATTCATGTAAATTTCAGAACTTTTTTAACCCCTACAACAGTACAATAGTTAAAAAATAAACCACAACAATAAAATTGTCACCAATTAGTTTCAATCTGATGAATGATAACCGAATGCTGTGTATTTTCCCTACAAGCAAACTAGTATCTCCATTCCCACCAAAGAAACTTACACCAGTTAACACCTGTCATTACTTTAATTACCATGACTGAATTAAAAGAAGGAATGAAAACAATATACATTGCACTATATGTTCCCCAAAAGAACTAATTCAGAATAAATATTTATTTAGTAAACAGTGGTACATGCCTTTTGAGCTGACCCTAAGGAAATAAGGTGGGATATAAAATGTGGGAACAACAGTTGCCACATGTACAGTAACTTGTGACTGCAGGTTTGAAGTACTAAAATGAAGTCATAGGCATCGTAAGTTACAACAAAATAGGACATTGTTTATATGGCATTGTTATTTGCCAATCACTTGATGGTACTTACATATACACACACTGTAGAACATTATTTGATTGAAGTATGTTGGAGGGACAGTCCTTTTCACAAGATCAATGCAATGACAAGGATTAACTGTTAATTAGTCACACTGGCTTCATTGCTTGTGTACTTAAGTCTAACCTTTAGCGATTGTGCAGTTTAGCCACATGAGCTAGGCAACATCCTTAAAATTTAATGGCTGACCACTACACATTTGCCCTCTTCCACTAAACGTTTCTGCAGGTGCCCCTGGCACCTTCTTTGAGAATTTCATGCATATTGGACCCAGAAGTTCAGGCAATATTTATTGAAACTGGTGCTTAAAAAATGCTGTGTAAAAACCGACTTTAGGTCCCAATCTCCCTATTTTTTCATTCAATCTCCCTACTTGGTATTTGAAAAGGTATGTATAAGGCAAAGTCAATAATTTTCATGTTTTGTATTACAGGTTGCTGAAATTTCCTTTGATGATGAGACCGCTTTCAATTGCTTAATTTAACTTAGTAGCTGGAGTCTAAAATCTGTGCTTTAACTTCTTGCATTTGGAAGTAAGAGTACAGCTGTAATCTCCACCTCTTTGCCAAATGTCTGATAGAGTGCAAGTAATTCATATCATAAACACATTTCTGTAATGAAAAGCAAATGACCTTAATTCTAACATCACCCATGTAATAACTGATTCAAATGAGGACATTTAAACATTGAGAGCAAGAGACAGAGGGAGAGACAGATGTATTAGACAAGACATTGATGAGGAAATAAATATGATGAATATATTTTCATATAATAACTTTTTTTCTCAGCTTTTAACATCCATTTAAAAATTATAATCTGTGAATTTGAATACCAAAATTAGTGAAGAATTGAACAAGTAAAAGGAATACCTGACAGCTTAATAAAAGGAATACCTGACAGCTGAATAAAAGTAATACCTGACACTGCATTACACTGAATCATCCAATTAAACGTTTATATAAGACTCAGGTGCAAATAACTAAATTGCTGATAATGCTGCTTCTTTATTTATGTTCACCAGGAGGTATAAAACGTAAATATTCAGACACCCTAAAATAATCCCACTAAATTGACCTCAGACACTATTACATCAAAAATTAATCCTTTGAGTCTAAAACAATAACTGCTTGCATGCCTGTTCTGTCATCCCCTTAGGAATTAATGTACATATTCTATTGTTCCTTTAATTTTTTGTGTATATGTTTCTCCCTTCAGTCCTTTCCTTCTTACAAAAATGGTCCTAACAGCTGCCTCACTTGGCGTTAGCATTAAGAGGTTAGTGTTAGGACTGGTCGGCCTGTTGTCAGGAAAATGCGACTGGGTGGGACATCATGCTACATGTCTGCAGCATGATGTCCCAGTGCTAGTCATCATTGTATACTGCCACGCTGCAGACATCATGGCTATAAGACTGAAAAATTGTTAAAGCTACGTTAAAAATCCAAATCACACACACACACACACACACACACACACACACACACACACACACACACACACACACACACACACACACACACACACACACACACACACTCAGTCCTATCCTTCTATCAGAATGTATGTATTCTGTCATTCCATTGCTCTCTTGACTTTTGTCCATGGTGACATTGTTATGTTCTGCTGTTCTACTTTAGTAATATATTAGATTCAACCTGACTTGTAATTTGGGTGACCAAATAGTCTAAATTGTTTGCCTTTATTGACACTACCATCTCACTTCTGTCCATGTGGATTCGAGTCTTAGGCTTGGCCAAGGTGCCAGTAGCTTCTCGTGGGCTGGTAGTTCTTGCTGGGGTTTTCCCCGGTTCTTTGTCCTTCAATATTGTTGACCGCTGTGTTTAGCCTATCATATGATGAAAAGTGGCATTAAACTCCAAAACAACAACAACCTATATAATTCTCATTTCTTTTGTCAAACTCTCCTTTTAAGCTGCTAGTTACTTGTTGAAATAAGTCAAGTTTTGACATCGTACGATACACTGTAAATATAAATAACATGAATACGTCTTCTTGGGAATTGGATCAATGACACTTTGACAGACTGATCAATATCAGAGAAACTGTGCATATGTTGTGCCAAAAGGTCAATAGATTGGTATGGTGGATTACCATGTAGACATGTAAAAAAGGTGGCAAAATTTTAAGCATAACATGTTTTTTTTTTATCTTAAACACAAGAGCTCACTTGTAGAAAAATCATATTAGAGATTCAACAGTTTTTTGCTGGTTGCAGGCTTTGAATGAGAGTATTGTTATGTATATGTTATGTTCTGTGGTTTCAGTTATCTTTGGGGTATCTGTTTTTGTGGTTTGTATTTAAAAAAGACATTTTTGTGGGTACTTAAATTCACGGATTTGCCTCTTCCAAAGTTTGCTTGAGTCAGTGTAGCTCAGTTGATAAAACGTTGGATTCATAATCCAAGAGTTGCAGTTCTGTGAGTCCTGCAGAGTATATTTTTAAGGACTTTTTAAGGAGTTTATTATAGGGACTTCCAAAAGTTTTCAAGGAGTATAGTTCTTATGAAAATTGGACTTTTTCAAAGTTATTTTATCACTGAATAAATATACCCAAAATATAAAAGGGAAAACAGAACTAACTGCTCACCATCTGGTTGCTACCCATGACATGTGTCATTTGATCCAGTCAGTTTTATCCAATTTTTTTTAATTATTTATTTCTATATTCAGTTTATTTGGGTAAATATGTAAATAGCAAATATCCTGAATTAAACAAGTTCTATATTTGGCTCATTTTTACTGTTCCATAAGATATATTCAAGGAATTTGGGAAATTTGAAGTAGTTCTTAAAAAATGCATGGACATGTAAAGGATGAAATCAAATTTGTAATTTCAATGAGTTTTCAAGGTAACCCTTCAAAAGATTTTTCAAGGTTATATGAACCATGGAAACCAGTATATGCTGCATAAATACATACTGAAATTGCAGTAATGAAGTTGACTTGTCACCTGAATCAGCCTAGTTACTGCTAAGATTTTATCAGGAAGAAAATGGGAGGTGCAGGGTAGGGTGCTTTATGAGGCTCATTTTTCATTGGCATATTAAATTCTTGGTTTGGAGACACCACAAATTTCACAAAAATTGGTACCACACAAATGAGTTAACCACAATAACAAACACTTGTCTGACATTTTGAGAAAACTAACTTTTACTTTTCATTTTTCAAATTACAGTTGGAGGATATTGAATTTTCACCATGGTAACTGTAAACTTTACTCAAAGAGATTCTTACTCACTTGTATACTTTTTCAGTTCTGTGCTTACATTACTGAAGGTTTGTTTATGTATGTTTTGGCATAAGAAAACGTGGTTGATGAAAAAAATGCTTAATTTATCATTAATGACACATTTTTAATGGAAACTACTTTTCTAATTTGTTCAAAGGTCAAGGTCACATTAATGCACAGAAGGAAATAATGGTTTCAAGATAACTTGTTCTACACATCCTGTTTTCAACAAGCTTCATGAATTGTTTGCCCTGAGAAAACGAAGAGAGATATTGCTTTTGAGATTAGAAGGTCAAGGTTTGAGTGACCTATCAGCTCTGTCTGGAATTCAGGGAACCAGAGTAGCTCAGTTGGTAGAATATTGGAGTTGTAATCCAAGGGTTTTGGTTTTGATACCTTGCCAGGTTAGCTTCCTCAGTGTGTTTTTAGGAAAGGCAGTCTGCTCCCATTTCCTCTATACAATATAGTCATTAAATCATGAAGAGTGCCATTGAAACCAGACAACCAACCAACCACCCAATTGGAGTTGGACATGCATGCCCAGCTAGTGCCTATATTCAGTACAGTTAAAGACAAGGTGTGTATATAATGTAACTTTGAGAGGTAAGAATATTTTGTTAACAAATATGGTCTGCAGGAATTTCTCAAGAATATGAGAGATCGTTGCAATACTCAGCAGTTGAAAAGAAGAAACTGTCTTATCTTGGACCCCTGGAAAATTTATTTGGTCTGAGAGCATTATTCCCTTCAAGGGACTCTTGTTGATTGATTGCTATGAAACTTGGTAGTGTTATATAATCATCACCTGAGGATGCACATATGAACAAGTTATGTTGGTCTTGCAGTTTTTATTAGTGTTATTCCCAGTTCTGACTTTATGCATTGAATGACAGTCTTATTAGTACAGTATGTGTATATATATATATATATATATATATATATATATATATATATATATATATATATATATATATATTGTTACATGTAGGCTTGTACAAAAGTAACAAAAGAAAAGAGTGAAGCCAACAGGCTTTGTAAATTTAACACAATAATTTATTTCCGTAGAAAACAATGTAAAAATATGAAATAGGACTTATGGTTTGTGAATATAATCCAAACATTAATCCTAGAATTGAAAAATATAAGTCCTATCACTAAACAGTTCTAATTGAATCCAGGTTTGAATCTCAACGTTCCAATATGGAGGCGATGACATCAGATGAGGTTGTTATACTGTTGGGAATAGATCCTTGATTGAATCACAGTTTATGTTTCCATTCAGAATTCCAGAATAAATTTCCACTGAATTTCTTTATCCCAGAACATTTTATAAAAAAGTACACTTGTTTAGTCTTCTAGAGAATAAATTATTAAATCCCCAAAACAGATAAACTTCAAAAACAATCTGACATCAACAATAGAAACACCTTGTACCCTCAAGGTATAAAGATATGACTGAATAAAAAACTCTGAGAATGAGTATTAAAACCCCAATTTTAGATCACATGGTGGCCCATGTGGTCACCCAGATGGAACAACGCAATAAAAGCGCACAGCCGATAGACACATAAGCCTTAACGAATCTTACTATAAGATTCAATAAAAAAAGTTGTTTACAAATTAGAACTATCACGCAAGCAGATCATGACCTTGGTAATAGCCAATCATTTCCACTCGATGTTTACAAAATCTACGAACCAGGGTCGGCTAAAAACAGTGCTGAAGTAACCGTTATAATCTAATCGGGTCAAGCCAATTTTGGGAAAAGAGATTCAAATCCAATGAAAATTATGATTACAATAAAATGTAATGAAACAAAAAAATAAAATAAAAAAGAATTTAAAACTAACACACAAGTAATTAAATTACATATTCGTAACAATATATATGAATATATATATATATATATTTTTTCATTCCTGCAGCTCTTGATGGGTTTGCAGAAAACTTAGTAAATGTTAAGATCATTAATTGAAGATGCACAATATCAATGAATCACTTTCCTATTGCTTCTTTTTAGAGTTATTACCCTTTCTTTCCAGTGACTTATTGCATTGAAAGACAGAATCTTATGAATGCAAATTGTTATGGTCATCATATAAAAATGGACATATTGACTTGGATCACTGTGAAACTTGGTGTTTTGGTCATCGTTTTAAAATGGACATATTGACTTGGATTGCTGTGAAACTTGGTACGTTATAGTCATCATTTTAAAATGGACATATTGACTTGGATTGCTGTAAACTTGGTACATATTATGGTCATCATTTTCAAAATGGACATACTGACTTGGATTGCTGTAAACTTGGTACGTGTCATGGTCATCATTTTAAAATGGACATATTGACTTAGATTGCTGTGAAACTTGGTACATGTTATAGTCATCTCTTTAAAATGGATGTACTGACTTGGATTGTTGTAAACTTGGTACATGTTATGGTCATCATTTTAAATTGGACATATTGACTTGGATTGCTGTAAACTTGGTACATGTTATGGTCATCATTTTAAAATGGACATATTGACTTGGATTGCTGCAAACTTAGTACATTTTATGGGCATCATTTTAAAATGTGCAAATATATATATTCCTTTGATTTTTGTAAGAGTGCAGTGGATAGCCAAACTTTGTGAATGGAACCATACTCTTGCAGTTTTTAGTTGCTTGCTGTGAAATTTAGTATGTATAATAATGATGATCAGAATAATTATTCATGTTGACCAATCTTTTTATGTACACTATTTTTACACTAGTTTTGCCCATTGTTTAAAATTTGAGACTCATCTTCATCATTTGTGCTGGATTTCTTGCTACAACCCTGGAGTCACAGTCCAGTGGGTGGTTCAGGTCATTGAGCAGGGAAAGCAGAGGGTAAAATGTTTACATTTATTTGGATGGATCATTTTCCAAAATTTTTGTGTAGTTCAGATTGACAGTTTGATAACTTTACTTTTTGATTGGTACCATATTTTCTAGTTTTGTAGTCGGGTGTCTTAAAAGTTTACTACCTAAACATGCATAATAGAATGATCAAGCAGTGTGTAAAAGGCATTGTGAATTGTTTAAATGGTAAGCCATCAGATATTCTCTAGTGATTATTTTGAATAAATATGGTAATAAATGTCTGGTATTTCATGAATTAAATGGAGCACAACTTCACAAGCGACGTATCCCCTATTTTATTTGGGAGACTGCATCAAATTGGAGCACAGTTAAGTGACATAGCTCTTTTTCAATATACTTGCAATTCATATGAGATCGCTTGGGTTATTAAAAAGACAGGCATACCATGTGACATTACTGGTAGTTAAAACTGCATATTTTACCTTGGATAGGTACACTTGATATACAACAGCAGCACTAATTTTGACACAGCTGAGTGGAGAAGTGGATTTTTTAACATTCCCAACAGACTGCATAAATACAAAAAGTTGGGTGTGATATAGCTTTACTGTGTTTAGCTATGAAAGTCCCAGTGCATACATGCCAATAAGATGAAGTTATCACATATTTCACTTGCATTATTTTTTACTCATATCAATATTGGACAGTTAATGGGAAAGCCTATTAAAAAAACATACACAAACCTATATAGCGATGGCTCAGGCAAAAGTGTTCAAACTTCAAGAAGTTTTCTTGACTGTCTACTTAGCAAGAATCTTCTGTGCAGTAAGGAGAATAAAAATGAAGAAATCAAAGTTCTTCTTCATAAACTCACCCACCAGGAGACCTTGGAACATTTGAATAAGGAATCAGGCGCTGCTAAAGACAACGAATTGCTGCGAACAACTGCAAAGAGGAAAATATATGCAAATGCTAATATCTATACTGTGGATGTTGACAATGATGTGAACTGGAATTCTAATCCAAAGGAAGCCATGGTGGTGGAAGGAAAGCTGATTCAGTATGTTGGCACCAATGCAGAAGCTGAAAAATACTACAGGGAAGGTGTGGATGAATGGGTTGACATTAAGGGTTATACAGTCATTCCTGGTATTCATGACGTCCATGCACATCCCTTGGAGGCAAGCTCATCGGTTGGTGGAACATGCCGTCTGAGTGAAGATGATGACTTGGAAACCATTGGTCAGAAAATTAAAAGCAGTGGATGTGCAAACAAGCAAGTTGGTACAGACTGGGTCCTAGGTCATGGTCATTCTATTAACCAAGTATTACATTATCTGAATGACTCAAGTAACAGATCTCCAAAAGCAATTCTTGATGAAGTCATTCCAAACAAACCCGCCATTATGATGGAGCAGACATCACATTCAGTCTGGGTAAACTCTAAAGCATTGCAGCTAGCAGGGATCAATAGGGATACCCTAAATGAACCTGGAGGGATCATTTGGAAAGATTCAAATGGAGAACCTAATGGAATTCTCTTGGAAAATGCTGGAATATCCATTATGGAACTAGCCATGGAACCAAATGCAGAACTGGATCAGTACAATTATGAAGGGTTGAAGAAGGGAATGGAGGCATTGAGCATGAATGGCATAACATCAGTTTGTGATGCCAGATCTTTCTGGAAATGGGGACATGACAAAATCTGGGAAATGTTGCTGCAAGAGGAACCTGATAAGTTCAATGTGAGAGCCATTCTTAGTCTGTGGGCTTCCCCTGAAGAACTGGATGATCAGAAGCAAATTAAAGAGTTGAAAAAACTGTATACAAATAATCATAACAGCAGACTGAGGAAGTGCCAAATCAAGTTTTACTCCGATGGTCTGCTGCAAACTACAACTGCTGCTGTTTTAGAAAAATACAAGATTAACTTCCATTTACAGGGGCTGGAAGCCAATATTGGGATGAATTACTTCACTCAAGATCGTCTGGCTAAGTACATCAGCCAACTCCAGAATTTTGACATTGGCAAGGGTTTTGATTTTCACGTCCACACTATTGGGGATCGTGGTGTTCGAGAAACACTTAATGCTATTGAGCAGAATTATGATACTCAGAACCCTCTGAGACGTCCCCGTCACAGGCTTACCCATGTTGAGTTGGTTAGCAAAAATGACATCCCAAGATTTCGGGAGCTAGATGTGATTGCTGATTTTCAAGTTGCTGGTGACTTCACTCTTCCAGACTCAAAATCTGAAATTGCTGAACTGGTTGGCTGGGAGAAGGCTGACCAGAATATTCCCGTCAAAAGCCTTGTGGAATCTGGAGCCATTGTGACTCTCAGTAGTGACTGGGATGTCAGCGAGCTCAATCCTTTCATTGGAATCCAGCATGCCCTTATGCGACGGGACAGATGGAGTGATCAGTCTATTAGTGTAAAGACAGCTCTTGAACTTTACACCATCAATCCAGCATATGTCATGCGACAGGAGGACAAGGTTGGTTCCCTGGTTGCAGGCAAGGAGGCTGACTTTGTTGTCATCAATATGGATATTTTAGATCCACAAATGGAGCACTATATTGCCAACACTAAAGTTTTTGAAACTGTTTTTCAGGGTCGCACAGTGTACAAAGACTATAATTAGAATGCCTAAGTATTTGGTATGGTCTATAACTACTATTGGAATATAACTGTATGCATGTGTATTTCTCCACAAACCAAAGACAGATTAATATCTGAATGTCTTCAAAAGTAATGATGCTGTATTCTGTGCCACTTCAGATCCTAATTATAACTGTAATTGCATTATATAAAATTACAAGTTTGTGCTGTTATACCATGCTAAAACTTCAGTTGAAGTGCCAAAATGAAACACAGTTGAAGTTCCAAAGATGATAGAAACTTCATTTGAAGAGCTAAAATGATAGAAACTTCAATTTAAGTGCCAGAATGATTTTTCTCAGAAGTGACAGTTTTACCTTATGTAAATTAACATTTAAATTGCTGTTTTACCTTCTCAATGTGAGTCATTATTTGTCTTAAATCCAATGCATCAAATTGGATTTTGCAGACTAAATCATGCAAGCATCATCAAATATTTTGAACTTAAAAGTTCTTTAACAAGTTGTATTTGTAGAGAGTTGAAGTGCAAAAATTCTATAGTAATACTTCAGATCCAATTTTATTTTTAGTTTAATTTTTTTTAGAGATTAAAAGACCCCCCCCCAACAAGAAAATTCAGTTATGTTTCTTTATTACTTATAATGATACTTATAAAAATAACATTAATTGGTATTTTTTTGAATTTTTATAATTTACATTGTCTAAAAATTAAAATTGACAAAATGTGCATGTCTCTTCTATCTATCGTTTGATAAGTGTGTACTTATTTACAAAACCACTATGTCCAGATTCCGGTTTTTTTGATCACATTAAAAAAAAACTTAAAAAGGCATGGATAAAAAAACATTTTCATTGCTAGAAACATGAACCACTCCAGTGGCCCAAGTTGAGTTAGAGTGTCTCCCTCAGATGTGGGAGGTCGTAGATTTGAACCCCAGCTGTCAGTCATACCAAAGACTTATAAAAATGGTACTTGCAGCTGCCTTGTTTGGTACTCAGTACTAAAAGGTTGGTGTTAGAACTGGTCAGCCTGGTGTGAGGATAATGTGACTGGGTGGGACTTGTAGCTATATGTCTGCAACATGATGTCCCAGTGCTAAACATCACTATGAACTGCCACACTGCAGACATTCTAGCGATATGACTGAAATATTGTTAAAGCTATGTTAAAAAGCCTTTTCACACACACACACACACACACACACACACACACACACACACACACACACACACAGTGTAGAAACTTTAGACTTGCAATGCCCCATGTTTCTCACAGCTCATACTTTTCAAAATATATCATTGCCACAAGGCTGTTTCAACCTCTGGGTCATATTAACCTTAGTCCATCATCTCTGCACATCAGTACATGAGTACACTGGCTTCATCCTACCTTCCTTCTCCATCATAGACTGATATTAAATTAAAACAAAGGATAAAAAAGCAGACTATATATGGTTGCTCAGGTATATTGTGATATGTGCAGCATGATATATTATAACATCTTCAGTCCCATGCCCCATCTCTGCAATTAACAAATTCCTGACCTTTCTTTTTTTCTCCTAATTATTAGGTAATATCTGAACATCCTGTACTAATGCCAGTGTATAGGAAAGATTGCAGAAGATGTAATACGAATTGAGTGTGATACAGCTATTAACACATACTGTAATATGAATTGAGTGTGATACAGCTATTAACACATACAGTTTTCTCCAGGTGTCATTTTATTACCAAGTTCACAATGTTGTGGCAGTGGTATTTCCGTCCAAAGGGAGATAGCCCACTGTGAGGAGTATAGCAATGCCCCAAAATAAAAACAAACAAGAAGGAACTATTTCAGTCTGCTGGTATTATCTCCCTTTATCGCTGTGCTGGAGGACAAAAGTACATTTTTCAGCAGATATTAACTGTTATTTGAGTTTTCTAAGCAGAAAATTAACCAAAGAGATTAATTCATCTGATATTTTTTGTGTTGTAGCTTTTGTTATGATTTCAACTTGAATTACTCTAACTCATAAATAAGACAAATTCTGCCAATGAGAAAAGCTTTGAAATATGACTGTACAAAATTAAGTCAGCAGACTTTCTTTAGGCAAGGAAACCAACTCCTACCCAAAATTACCAGTTATGAACAAGATATTTAGTATAAGATACAATGTATTCATTTTTATTTTCTCCTCAGAAGGGAGAAATGTACATAAAAAAAAAGGCTTCTGGCATTCAGAGGGGTAAATCTACTACAGTAGATATTACAAACTGTATAAAGGTTCATTGGTTTTTTTTGTTTCAAGTTGATATACTGTAGTTTAAATGTTACTAATTTAGAATGATAAGTGCCTATATATGTTAATGTTCAATTATTACACATTAAAATAGGTGGCATATAAATGTTGTAATTAGCTCAAACTAAGAATATCAAAGCCAAGATGAACATTGTTTTAAATCAACACATATCTTTATACACCTTGCAGTAATTTTCAGTGCAACCTGATACGAGATTTTGATCCTTCAGTACACACAAATGTAAACTTTAATGCAAGTACATGTAATGTATTTAATGTCCTTTAGGTTCACATAAATTTTGTTTAATTTTAATCCATTTAATTTGTTATAATTTGATTTAACAAAATATTTTTTTGTAATTTTTTCAGTTGAATCTCATTCAGTTTCATTCAGGTAGTTTATCATATGTAATTTAATTTCTCAGTCTGTACATTGTTGTAGACTGTATACTTAGAATCATTACAGTATCAGAATTGTACTATAGTTATTTTATCTGCCCTTTGACAGTTTGATTCAATACACTGGAAATAACTTTAGTCTCCAAGGGTAAGGCAGACGCTATAATAGATCGGCTTGAGACCAATGTATGCCAAAGCTGATAGCTGAGTACTAATATCAGGCAGGAGCTCTTCACGGCCTGTGAACACTATTGTCAGGCATTTACTGCTGTTAGATCTACCTGTTGCGAGTCACATCGGATATTAGCCTCGTTGCCAGTTATGCTCAATGTAGACATTACCAGCAATGAAAAGCAACAGTTATGAAGGTAAGGGGGCAGTTTTTGGTACTTTTTGCCTTTTATTAATTGATTAAGTATTTGCAGGAGGGTGTTTACAGGATTATCATTCTTAACAGGTAGCTGCATAGGGATGTATTAATTTACATGTATGGTTGCATACAGGTTATTCAGTGTTGCTTAGGAGGCCATTTGTAAACAACCATTACACGGCTCACCTTGAATGGGTGTCATTTACACTTGTTTGCTGTCTATAAAGAAATGGCAATAGGATTAATTACACATCTTAACTAAGATATTTACACAGAACATTAAAATACTGTCAGTTCCTTAATAATTTTTTTGAAATTTTTTTTTTTTTTTTTTTTTTTTTTTTTTTCCGATTAGAGAGCCTTACCTGTAAGATATTGTACCCTTAAAATATCTGGGTTAAGGAGGGGGTAGGTGGAGAAGAAATGGGAAGTTATACAGGTGTGTATACCTGCATTATTTCACCTGCCAGAATCACCACAAATAAGCTAGTTAATGACTAGCTGTAAAATGCCAGGTAAAAATGTAAACTGGCATATTTATTGCAGGGAAACATTGTCACAAGTAAATAATCCAGCAATTGATATGGATATATGATCATTTATCAAGACCCTGATTGTATCAAAACAGCCTAGATCAATAATTTAGGACCTTGCTATTTTCTCTTTTGATCACACCTGATGTGTGTTTCATATACAATATTCAAATTAGTCTCTCTCTCTCTCTCTCTCTCTCTCTCTCTCTCTCACACACACACACACACACACACACACTTCACTAAAATTTGCCTGATCCAGACACTGTTGGGACCAAATTATTTTGGCAGTTTTGTAGAGATAGCCATTATAAAAATGGTTGATGTTTTTAGAATATGCCCAGTTACCAATTAGTTGAGGAAGCCAGGTTACAGAGGAGCCAGTTTGGGAAAATTTCACCCTGTTGATAATAGAGATTTTTTTTCTTAGGTGATCAGGTGTAGACATGAGCCAGATATTTTAGGGAAATATTGATCTTTGATTTCGCTAAATTGGGGCAATTTTATTGCTAAGGTACTGTATATACTTGCTTACAAGTTGAGTCCAACTGCTGACTTCATAGACCAACATGTGTTGTTGCACCATATCCTGGCAGATCTGTGTTTATGCAGTTTGTTAGGAGTAATCAGTAGAGTAAACAATATAGGCTCTGATCTGCCAGCACATTATGCACTGACTGATTAAGGTCTGTATTGTTTGCAGTTTGACCTGACTTACCAGTGAGTATATATTGTATATTGGATTCATTTCAGTTAAATATAGCCCAGTAATGATTATGCAAAGTTTGTTTCCTTTGGTGTGCATGCCTTTGCTGGGTAGATGTTGAACAGTGTGTCCTTAAAATAATGTCAGTTCCCATCTGCTTACTTTCTTTAATGCTGACTGTATGTTGTGACTCTACCATACTTAATTAAAGAAAAGCTATAAAGAATTTTTTTAGGTCCCTCCCAAACACACATACAAACTCCACCACCAGTTATTGTGTATGCAAATGTATTCCTTCCCTTGAAATTTTTTCATAAATTCAATATGGGGAATTTGTTTTGACAGGACATAAACATGTTTGCGGATATGGCAGTCTGACCTTGAGTTTTGTGTCTCTTATTCTGTGACATGGCAGGTATGTAAATTATTAGTAATATGCTGTAACTCATATATCATCGTTAATTTTAGTGAATCCTTAATTTTAGTGAATCCTTAATGTTAATGAATCCCTAATTTCAACACATTGGTTACTTAAGATTTTAGTGAAATGTCAATTGGCAAATATATAAAGTGATGGTGTTGGTCTTAACCTATTTAAAGAAAGTCAATGTGTGCTGCTATTATGTGTATGTACAAGCTAGAAGAGTTAGCTCTCATTACGTATGTTCTTAGCTCTCCACCAAGGAGGTTCATTTTCTCTACCAATATAGTCCTGGTGCTTAAAACGTGCAATACAGAATTTTGAGAGTGGTTAAACCAGCAAAGTTAAGTGGTAGCTGAGATGCTAAAGATAAATGATGGCAAGTTTCATGAATAAAATGAAGTTATAGGTAGGTTTTAGGTGCCATTTTCCTCCCATACTTTAGACATATTGAGATCAAGATGTGTGGTTGGCAGTAGATAAGTTTTTGCAAGTTTTGACAAAAAAGAAGAGTGTACATTTATTAAGGCATATTTGTGTATTATATCTAATATAGTAACTCAGTTATGGTACAGGAATATTTTTCAATACAGTGTTGTAGTAAATCATGGATAAACCATATTGCCATTTGTTCACTTTACCACAGATTCATATTATGCATAAATGACATTAATTATTTAAGACATGTGAAATATACATTATTCCATCTGAAACTTTCACTATATTTGCATTTGCATAACATTAGAACTTACATTTTTTGACTTGCATTTGTAGCCTGAGGTTAATGGAGTTTGATTTACAAAGTGGATTTGAATAATAAACAGTGTCTTTCTAATCAATATTGGTATCAGGAATTGTGTCTGAATATTTCATCTGTTCTGAAGTAACACATGTTTTTTAGCTTTTGAATGAAAAATGGTGTTAAACCCTACATCAGCAACAACAATAACTATGCATGAACGTGTAATGCACTGGTGATGATAGAATTGTATGGGTTAGATTGTGGCATCTATATTAGAAAGACTCCAGGCTGTCGACAGGGAATATAACTCATGAATGTTATTTAGAAAGACTCAAGGCTGTCTACAGGGAAAATTACTCATGAATGTTATTTAGAAAGACTCAAGGTTGTCTACAGGGAATATAACTCATGAATGTTATTTAGAAAGACTCCAGGCTGTCTACAGGGAATATAACTCATGAATGTTATTTAGAAAGACTCCAGGCTGTCTACAGGGAATATAACTCATGAATGTTATTTAGAAAGACTCAAGGCTGACTAGAGGGAATGTAATTTCTACATTTGAATGGTCTGATTTTAGGATTATTTTTAGCGTTCTAGAACACACCAATTTGCTTTCACTGAAATAGATAAAAACTACTTTGGTTACCAATCAATTATTGATTGCAGTTCATCGGTTCATTATTAGGGACCTGACATTGATGTAAAAGGAGTAAGTTTATAATGCTGTCAGTGGCATCAGGATGGTTAATAATAGGATCTATATTCACATATAAGTTGGTTTCAAGTGCAAACAACAAAGACCCAGACCTGCCAGTACATTAATGTGATGGCAGGTCTTGGTCTAGCAGTTTACACTTGAATCTGACTTACCAGTGAACAAATATATATATATTTTTTTCAAGCAACCCATAAAAGTGTTGTGCTATAAGCACTAAGGATGGCACTGTATGCCTCAAGGTGTTTTATGATGTCATCATGATAATTGTTATTGATAAAAGGTTTTATGAAGGGCGATTTATTGGTGACAATAGTATAAAATAAATGCAGTATCTTGAGAGAGTTAATGAAACTAGTCTTCTTGATAGATTTTGAACAATTTTAACAGTTGAAGTTTTGGAAAATGATTTAAAATCCTTTAGTTTACAAGACTCCTTGTGTCAGTGGTTCAGAATATTTTTGAGCAAGTCCAAAAGCAGAGTTATCACTAATGGTCATCTATCTTCATGTCAAATGTAGAGAGAGTATATTGACCAGGAGACCCTTTGTTTTGTGTTTATTTATAATAGGCATTGAATGTCTTGCCATCGATCTGAAAAGAGTGAAAATATTGTGTGTATTGCTTAAAAATGAAATGGAATTTAGTTTTAGTTCAGTATGCAAGCAGTGCGTTTCTATGGTTGAATTGTTTGCTACTGTCATTTAGGTGCACAATGGCCACAGTCTAAGGTTTACACTGTACGGTATTGAAATTTAAAAAAAATTCATCTGGTTAGAAGATACAGAATTATCAAATGATATAAAATATGTTCAGTAATCATTATATCTTGGTCAGTCTCTACATTATGATTACTAGGAATGCACAGATTTGAATTGTACTCTAGAATATCTGGTCAGTCTCTACATTATGATTACTAGGAATGCACAGATTCGAATTGTACTCATGAGTATCTGGTCAGTCTCTACATTATGATTACTTGGAATGCACAAATTCGAATTGCACTCAGAATATCTGGTTAGTCTCTACATTATGATTACTTGGAATGCACAAATTCGAATTGTACTCATGAGTATCTGGTCAGTCTCTACATTATGATTACTTGGAATGCACAGATTCGAATTGTACTCATGAGTATCTGGTCAATCTCTACATTATGATTACTTGGAATGCACAAATTCGAATTGTACTCGGAGTATCTGGTCAGTCTCTACATTATGATTACTTGGAATGCACAGATTCAAATTGTACTCAGAATATCTGGTCAGTCTCTACATTATGATTACTAGGAATGCACAGATTCGAATTGTACTCATGAGTATCTGGTCAGTCTCTACATTATGATTAGGGGCCCCGAGTGGCCGAGTGGTCTAAAGTGCTCTCCGTTACGGATCACTGCCATCTCACCTCTGTCTGCGTGGGTTCGAGTCTCGGGCTCGGCCAATGTGGTTATGTGAGAAAGCTTGCCAGTAGCTTCTCGTGGGTTCGGTGGTTCTTTCCGGGTTCTCCCGGGTTCTTCCTCCACCATTAATACTGGCCGCCATGTATAGCCTATCTTGTGCTGAAAAATGGCGTTAAACCCTATAACAACAACAACAATAACAACAATATGATTACTAGGAATGCACAGATTCGAATTGTACTCATGAGTATCTGGTCAGTCTCTACATTATGATTACTTGGAATGCACAAATTCGAATTGTACTCATGAGTATCTGGTCAGTCTCTACATTATGATTACTTGGAATGCACAGATTTGAATTGTACTCATGAGTATCTGGTCAGTCTCTACATTATGATTACTAGGAATGCACAGATTCGAATTGTACTCATGAGTATCTGGTCAAGTCTCTACATTATGATTACTTGGAATGCACAAATTTGAAATGTACTCAGAATATCTGGTCAGTGTCTACATTATGATTACTTGGAATGCACAAATTCGAATTGTACTCGGAGTATCTGGTCAGTATCTACATTAAGATTAAAACACGGTTCTTTAAATTCAGTTTGCTTAATTATACTCATAGTATCTGGTCAGTGTCTGCTTTATGATTACTAGGGATACACTTTTCTTGGATAACATGGTGGAGATTAATTATGTAAAGATGTTCAAAGAAGTGATCAAGCTTATGAGTTGCTGGGGTGGAAGATATTTACCAGTTGTGAAACAAATTACTTTTGATAAAAATTATTGATTTTGTGAAGATTTATTTATCTGCTGTCAGTGTAACCAAATGCTACAACATATATAGAAAATGAATTGTACACATTATTTTTTCAGGTTATTTGGGGTGGTAACTGATAGAGATGGAGGCCTAAATATGATTCATTTACAATCATTTATTCATTATATAAAAATTTTCTTGGATAAGGTGACAGTTTGTTAAATGAAGATGATCTGTGGCAAAATAAAGTTTTGATGTGAAACTTTGGAAAATTCAAGGCACTCATATTTAAATTTGAAAAAATCAAAATTGAGGGAAACTGGTAAATTTACCAGCGAGAGCTTTTATAATACACTTCATTGTAACACAATTACAGATATAACATGGTGCCACTGTGGACTCCATTGTCAAAATTTAACCAATGTATGAAAAAATGGGGTTGAAAGAAAAATGATGATTAGTGTTATATCTTTGTTTCCTATTTAAAACATTATTTGTCAAATTTCAATCAGTCCCATTATACAGTGGTTCAGTACATAAGACATTTCTCACTATAATGCAGTTCTGTACTTAATAATGTCCTCATACTGTAATGAAATTCTGTATATATTCCTGTTCCCTCATTATGATGTAGTTCTGTACATAATATTGTCTTCTCACTATAATGCAGTTGACCTATCACCACTGTCAATCACGTTGTTAGATTAACCAATCAGCAAGCATAACTTAGACATACCTCCATGCATCGTTTATGTCAGCTATTTTCTTCCGACAAGCTGACTGTGGTGATAATAAATTGCTTATCACAAATATTTGTAAAAATTTGCAATCGTTTATCCATTTTTCTATCAGTAATGATGATAAGAAGTCAATAGGAGTTTGAAATTCTAACAGTTGATATCCAGATCTCGATATCCATATTGTGTAAATGAAGTAATTAGATTTATTCCTTTACTTAACCCTAGATGAAACTTGGATGGATAAAAATTATGGTTGCCTATACTATCTGCTGAACAAGGACACAATTGATATTAATTATGTTGTTTTTGTATTTTAAAGAAAAGGATGTAGAAAATCAAGTCCCATCTATAATTTGAAGATAAAAGAAAGAAAATATAAATTTAAAAATTAAAAAAAAAATGAGTGTGTCTAGAACATGGGTTGAGAACCCCTTAATTTCAGGTTTTGTTGTGAGTATTTTTTCGAAGCACTTGAGCTCCATAAAATGATGGTTCGAAAATGTACTCTTTAATGTTTTTCTTCCAAAAATATTTCATTGTCTCAATCTTTCAAACATTTCATTGACTCTTTATTTTCAATTGTTGAGCTGAAGGCGGGGTGGTGGATGAAAAGTGCAGTTAATAATGAAGAAATACAAATACAGAGGTTTCGTATATTTTTTCTTCCCATATATTTAGCATGTTTTTACCTTTCATTCAGAAACAAATTGTTTGTTTACAATAGAAAGCAGTTCCTTTATTTACGTGAATGCAATATGAATTGAGCACACGAGTACAATATCGGAAAATATTGCACGATTCTGACAATGTAAAGTTAACAGAGAAAAAAATGAGCATATAATAAAACAGTATACTTCTAAACAGTAACTATTTACGATTTTTAAAATATTTTAAAAATTCTTTTACCTCAACAGCATAAGCAAAAATCAGTTAAAATGAATATGATAGGACAGTATACTAAAATACATTGACATCTTTTGGAGTGAATTTCCATTTACAGCAATATGTTTTCAAGTGCTTAAAATTGATTTTCATGATTTACTGAAATAAAACACATAGGTTATTATCATGTGATATTGTAATACAAGTATAAATATTGACTACTGCTGTATAATGCGTTCAACTTGGGCAGTTTTACATTTGTAAGAATAATAGCAATCATTTTTAATAAACATATCACTGAAGTTGAAGCATATTTCTTTGCCAAAAGCTGAATGTTTATCGGAGGTTAACATGTCGTTATGTCACTAGATTTGGTAGGCAGAGCAGTATATCTTCCGGCATAAGGTCAATTTTGAATAAATTACTGTTCTCTCGCTGTAATGCAGTTCTGTACATAATACTGTTCTCTCACTATAATGCAGTTCTGTACATAATAATGTTGTCGCCCTGTAATGCAGTTCTGTATATAATACTGTTCTTTCAATATAATGTTGTTCTGTATATAATACTGTTCTTTCAATATAATGCAGTTCTGTATATAATACTGTTCTTTCAATATAATGCAGTTCTGTATATAATATTGTTCTTTCAATATAATGCAGTTCTGTATATAATACTGTTCTCTCACTATAATGCAGTTTTGTAGATAATACTGTTCTCTCACTATAATGCAGTTTTGTACATAATGTCGTAATGTAGTGAAGTTTTGTACATAATACTGTTCTCTCATTATAATGCAGTTTAGTACATAATGTTGTACTGCAATGCAGTTCTGTAGATAATACTGTTCTCTCACTATAATACAGTTTTGTAGATAATACTGGTCTCTCACTATACTGCAGTTTTGTACATAATACTGTTTTCTCACTATGATGCAATTCTGTACATAATACTATTCTCTCACTATAATGCAGTTCTGTACATAATACTGTTCTCTCACTATAATGCAGTTCTGTACATAATGTTGTCATACTATAGTACAATTCTGTACATAATACTATTCTCTCACTATGACGCAGTTCTGTACATAATAATGTTGCACTGTAATGCAGTTTTGTACATAATACTGTTCTCTCATTATAATGCAGTTTTGTAGATAATACTGTTCTCTAACTATAATGCAGTTCTGTACATGACAAACACATCTGTTATGGACTTTGTTGTAGCAAGGGGGAGGTGTCATAATAAAGTTTGGACTTATGTTCTTTAATGTTAATGATAAAAGTGGGAAAAAAAATTCATTTTGACTAAACATCACACCATGAAAATAAAGAAATTTGTTTTCGTTTTAGATTTATGCATGGATTTAGTATACCAAACAAATTTTTTACAAAAATCCATTTCATTGATGATGACAAGTGTAATTTTCATAAGGATGGACAAGAAATATTCAGTACTTGTACATGTGTATGACTTTCTTTTTAATCATTTATTGGTACTTGTAAATGTTAACTCCTCATGCACCAGGTCAGGTTACTTTGGAAATTTGTAAAATACTGACAGTTTATAGAGCAGTTAAAAGAAAATGAGTTAGAGAAAACATATTATCTATGTTGTTTGGGTTTTGAAATAGATGCACCCTCCTCATTATTGCCATGCTTGGGGTGTGCCTGTTTGGCAGAATATAATGATAAACATAGTTTTCAATCATTTCACTATATCAAATCAATGTTTAGTGAACATTTAAAGAAACAGGATGACAAGAAGAACACTTTTTTCATTCAGGAATTTAGCATATCCTACAGTGGCTTTATGTAATGAGGAAAGCAAGGTTTATTTTACAAAATGTGGACTACCGAAATATATATTATATCAAAGACGCTTTAAGCCAAATTATCCAAGGAAGGTGAAAGTGAAAATGACATAAAAATGAATCAAGTTCATTTCAAGAGGAACAGGAATGTTTATTTTAAAGAATGTACTTTTCAGGTACACCAGAGGTATATTAGAAGTAGATGAGATACTTAAACATTTTGAAAGGGATATTCTTAGATAACAATGTGTGTACAGCATTATTGAATGAGGTGTATGAATGTGGTAATTTTCATATATCAACACGAGGTTTTCATGCAGCATTGATGCCATATCATTTTATGCTAATCCTTTTTCTGGGTCACACCCAAAAGAGATATGTCTGCTTTATGTACCGTGTGTGTGTATTAGCTGAAAACATGCAGTCCAGTTCATTTCTCAAGTTGCACAGAAGAGAGAAGTTTTCCAAAAATAAGAAATGTTTTCTTTTGCCCTAATGCATCTTATTCACTCAGTGATGGAATTAATGAACACAAACCAGTGTACATAGAATCTTCTATGCATATCAATCAAAATACAGTTTAGGATCAATGTATTTTTTATGTAATTACCTACCAACCAGAATAGTTGCATTTTTCTTGGAAATGACAGGTATGATATGAAAGATTTTATACAAGTGGTTGTTTCTTAACAGATCCTTTAACTTAGCTCTCTTCTGAGATTGTATACATTAACTGTTTTGAATCAGGAACAAGCACCACCTCCAGAAAATGAATGAATAAAGCAAATGTACCAGACTGGCATGATCAGTAGGGAAAACTTTAAATTGTATTTTAAATTTCAACATTTTAGTTTAATTTTTATGTAAGAATAGCAACATACATGTGTGTTCTGGTATTGGTGTTTGCTAGATCTCTCAGGTTTTGTTAGCTCGGGATTACCCCACCCCTTTCGGGATTTAGTGGATTCTGATATCAGAAAAATATGTATGTTTCTTATATTATTGGGGTATACATTTCTTAGCTCTAAAACTTTGAAGGTAGAATAGATGTACTTTGTTTGAGGTACTTAGGTACAGTACAATTTGTGGATATAGGAAGAATTCTAAATTTTTAAAAGTTACCTTGGGAGTACTTTTTCAAGGGAGAAGACACACAGGTGTACCAAAGGTATTGCAAATGTAGAAAAAAATTTAATGCAAGGGCTACATTTAATTTCTTCTGTGCTTACAGAAAGCAGATTCCAGCTGAAATCTATAGTTTTGCTCGTTGCTAATTTGCTACATGTTTATGTGGCTAATATACTACAGTGAAAGATTTACTACCTTGTTATGTGGTCAATTTGCTACTGTTGAAGATTTGGTACCTTGTCATGTAACTAATGTGCAACAGTGAAAAATTTGCTACCCTTTTTATGCAGCTAATATGCTATAGTGAAAGATGTGCTACCTTATTATATAACTGTGTGCTACAGTGAAAGATTTTGCTACCTTTTTATGCAGCTAATATGCTACAGTGAAAGATTTGCTACCTTTTTTATGTTGTTGTTGTTGTTGTTGTTGGGCTTAACGCCATTTTTCAGCACACGATAGGCTATACATGGCGGCCAGTATTAATGGTGGAGGAAGAAACCGGGAAATCCCGGAAAGAACCACCGACCCACGAGAAGCTACTGGCAAGCTTTCTCACATATCCACATTCGCCGAATCTTAGACTCGAACCAACGCAGACAGAGGTGAGATGGCAGTGATCCGTAACGGACAGCGCTTTAGACCACTCGGCCACTCGGGGCCCTTTTTTATGTAGCTAATATACTATATTGAAAGATTTGCTACCTTTTTATACAGCTAGTATGCTATATTGAAAGATTTGCTACCTTTTTATACAGCTAATGTGATACAGTAAAAGATTTGCTAAATTCTTATATGGCTAATATGCTACAGTGAAAGATTTGCTACCTTATGTGGCTAATTTGCTACTTTTCAAAGTTTGCTACCTTTTTATGTGGCAAATGTGCTATACTTAAAGATATGCTAGAACTGAAAGAAGCTAAATTACATGTACCTATCTGTGCATTCTGTCAAACAAGAAGTGAACAACTGATAGGATAAGTTTTGAAAACTGTCATAATTTTAGAATGAACCCCCTTTCATCAATGAATATTTAATAGATAGTGTCAAATACAAAGGTGTTTACCTGAATCGAGAATATGAATAGTTTTGTCATATTGGTGTTGCTCAATTACAGCAACAATATACAATGTGGAATATTTATTCAGCAGACCAGGTATTGAATACGTTAAACACTTATCAGTTCAATCCTGAAGGTCATATCAATGAAGGCCATATCAGTGCTGCTTTAAGAATGGATAATAGCCGTAAGCGTTTGACAATAGATACAGGTTGTTTGGTGGTATTCACTATGTACACACTGGCTCAAAATATAGATCAATAATGTATTGCCTGGGCCCATATCCATGGAAGCAATGATTTCTTAATCAGGTACCATATTTTTCAATTCACATGGTGAAAGAATGTGGAAGATATAGATTAGTTGGTGTTCTAAAAAAAATTGAATGCAGTTTATTGTTACCCACCTTTTCAAAAAAAAGGATGGGACAAAGTCTTCACATTTCCATCCATCCATCACTTTTCCATCCATCTATCATATTTCCATTCATCCATTACACTTTCATTTCCACTTTACAATTTGATAGTCATTTGAGATCGAGTGATGAAACCTAGTATAGATATACAACATCACAGGAAGTGTGTTGCTTACCATATTTGGGACCCTATCTTTAAGGTCAAGATCATGGGTCAGCATACATGTGACAGAACCAGGATCTCACACCAGTAGATTTAAAAAATTGTAATCAGTCAGTTGGCTTCTAAACTAGTAAATTTTTTATCACCATAAATTTTACATTCTTTAAGGGTATACCTGCCATACCACGCCACATCACATGAAAAACACGATTTTTGACACCCAACCCCTCCAGTCTCATGTGAGTGCAAAGATGAACACTAATGACACTTGCATTACCGTCAGACCCCCTATTTAGATATTAAAACCAGCAAAGACTGAATCAAATTAAGCATATATTTTGCCATCCAATGGATTTTAAAGATAGAAACTTGATGTATGTTTGTATTTAATATCAGTTGTGATTTTAAACATGTGTATGATGTCAATATTTGACAAGTCTACCAACTTTAACTTTCTTGTAAGTGTATTAAATGCTTTGAGTTAATTTTTTATTCAGATTTGACTTTCCAGTAATTTTCTATAGGATTATATAAAAAGATAGCTTATTCTCAATTGGACGACATCATTTTTGTTTTGGTTACATGTACTGACCCTGTCTCGGGACCTGAAAACACTTTTTGAGTCTCAAAAAGCCCCCAGCACTGTCTGTGAATATGGCAGGTATGCAAGGGGATTGAAAATAAATAAGTGCCATAAATTGTTCCTATAATATGTATTCTCTTCATAGTATAATAAAACAATTGGATTTAGATTCTAATGTTACAGTAATTAATGAATCAGTACCTATATGGTCAATTAATGAAAAAGGAAGACTTCTTTATTTTATGGTTTACTGCAAAGATTATTTAATAGCATCCAATAGAATGTTTATTTTCCATCACAAGACTGATTGGTGATCACTGATGACATTCACTCTGATTATTAAGCTACACATTTATCAGGCTTTTAATAGTTTTATGGTCCAGATTTCCCCAAGAATCACTTTGATAAGAATGGATGTCTTTTCTGTATCAGCGTTATGATGTTGTAATGACAGGAAAACTATGCTCAGCAGGATAAGTACTTACAGCTTCAGTTTCCTGTCGCTGGGTTTGCAAGGTTGCTGACTGCTGTCCAATAGTTGTAGCTCGAAGTTATGTTCACTCCACGGAGGAAGTCCCTGATTTGGACTTAAAATGTCTTCCTGAGTCTCATCCTTAAGGACTTCTTTTCCTTCATGACTCAGATCCAAAAATCTGTTGGCAGGTTTCACCATTGTATTACTTACAAAAAATAAAGATTGATTTAGACTTAATATAAACAATGAAAAATGCATGATGTAGTTATACTTTTATGAATCAAACTTTTATGCCAACTTTAAATTTAATTATCTTGTAATATACTGTGAAATGATATATTTTATCTTGGGATTCAACTGAATTTATATGCATGAAATATAGAAGATGTTTACGTTTTAAAACACACCATGCAAACTCAGACATTTTGCTATTTTCCTGCACATGCTTAAAACTCATAAATATATGCACAGTTGAACTTGTAATATTTCGTAGTGGTTTCTTTGCATTGGGAGGAAGTACATTTTGGTAGTTTGCCATGAGTGAACAAAAAATGCAATTAATCATTCCTCTTAAAACAGCTTGACAGTTGTTTAAGATAAATGGACAAAGCTTGTTATATTGTCACTAGAAGATGTGTTACATTGCATGTTTTATGCCTTATCCACAAATCAGTTACAGGTCATCATTTTATGGAATTGTTTTTTCCAGCTTTATATGTAAAAGTTGTTTGAGGTTTGGGGATGGACCATTATACACTTATACTTAAAAGTTTAATGGCATGTTTTGTATCATAGTCAAGTTTTTCTTTTCAAAGTCAAGGTTGATTATCCATCCTCCCTCCCATTTCTGCTCTTCATGTGTAATGCCCTTTAAGAGTGGTTACTTTCCACGTCTACCCAATAACTTTAATGCTCAGTCTTAAAAGTCCTATTTAAATTTCATTACTGTTACCTTTTGTGATCTCACCATTACTGAATTTGCTTGTTGTAGCTATTTTTGGGTCATCAGTTTAGCTCTATCTGAAATGACAAACATAAAATTGTATTAATTACACATGCTGTCTGCAAAGGACAAATATAACTTGACATGAAAAGTTTGACATATCTTGAGTGCAAAAGTAAACCCGTTAAAATTGCCCTGGAATACACTGTCACCGATATATGTTTAACCTAGTTACATAGGTAATTAAAAACATAAGATGCATTCTATTTTTCACTTTGGTTTGTTTTTGCAACCTGTTGGTTGCCAGGATGAGGTCAACAATAGAAGAGGCATGATAAGAATCAAGATACTGTGTATATCAATGACATCCAATGACATTAGAAAATGACTGCTTCTCAGGTAAAATAATAGAAAACTCGCAAGTTATTACCATATATGCTCACAGGTAAGTCTGGTCCAACTGCAAACTACACAGACCATGATCTGACATCACAGAATGTGTTGACAGATGATGGTCAGTGTTATTTATTCTAGTTATTAATTTTAACAAACTGAATAAATCCAGATCTGCTGGCACATTATGCAGCAGCAGATCTGGATGTATGCAGTTGGATCTGACTTGTATCTGTAGTAAAGAGAATGCATTGCCTGATTTTTTATCCCCAAGCTTTTTAATAAATGTTGGTGATATTGTTACAGCCTCCATCTGTCCATCCATCTGTCCATTTCCACAAAACTCCTCCTAAACCACTGGATGGAGTTTTGCAAAACTTTGTAGTTACAATCTTTCCAGTTGTCACTATTGCCGTGAGAGGTATATTTTCAGTTCCTACCCCTGGAGTCCCAGAAAGGTTGTCAAAAGCCAGATGTATGTAATTTGCAGTTACAATGGCTTGTCAAATATTTTGTTACCCGACTTTATATATAGGGGTCACAGCCTGATAATATTAGATAGATTTTGCATTTATCATCCGAGTTTCACTGGGAGTAGGTGGGTGGGTGGGTGGTGAAATATGCAATGGAAAACATAGGTATTTGTAAATGTAAGTCATTATCCAGTTGATCTTTTCTTTTCAGTTAATACAATTTCAAAAGCAGGCTTAGTTAATACTCTCAAAAAGCAAAAAAGCCAGCTTGATCAAGTTTACACATTGACGCCAAGACATGCCACTGCAAAAACCAACTTGATCATAGTTCTGTACACACCTAGCCTCTCGATTTTATTTTTCATTTTGATTTATATAAAAATGTTCATAGAGGCATTGGTATTAGGAAGAAGTAGATGTGATTTAAGGTCAATCCAGACCATTGTGCCATAGGTGGGTTTCACCATACTTGAGGACTAAACTTATTAAACCTGGATTAAAACAAATCTGGTAAAGGTATTAAATTTCAGAATTTAATAACCACTCCCTATTCAGGGGGAGGCAGAGCAGTTTGAAGTCAGTCTGTTTTTATGTTCAAAGTTCTCCTGGGCAAGTTAAGTTGTTATATATATTTAATTTGTATTGTATGTTGGCTTTTTCTTAATTTTTTTATGTTATATACATTTGTATTTTGTACTTGACCTTGTCAGAAATCAAGTTCACCATGTACCTGAGTGCCATTGATTTTGTAAATGATGCAACACATAGCTAATATTTCTCTTTGAGAATAGATTTAGTATTAGGATTATTATCAATGGAAATTAACATCTTTATCTTAGTCTGAGTCTAGGACATTGCTATTCCCCCATGGAAATGCCTGGTTTACCTGATGTTTCCAATGTTCTTTATTGTAATAGATCTTGTCTTGTTAACAATTTGAATTGTCTAAAAGTTAACTTTTGACCCTCATCCTGGTTCTACTGTTGTGTCTTACTTTATATATAATGGTGTTTACTTGAGAAATTACTCATTCTTGCATTAACATCTTTAGCAGAATCAGTCTTATTGTTGTGTTTGGCATTTCAATTTGGGTGGAATTATTTATTCAAATTATTATTCACTGAAAATACAAAATGCTCATCAATAATTTTCTTGGTTTAGGACATTAATTTGGAATTACAGTGATTTCAGAAAAAAAATTTTTGGATTATATTATATGATATATCAAAAGACCGTTAGCACATCATACTTCAGGCCATTGGCACATTACCACATTCGAGGCTACAGGCATATTAACATGTTCAATATTGGAATACATTTGGAATACCACTGAAATTAATTTGGAACTTATACATTTGGATTTGTGATAAAACTTTAGGACTATTTGGGATTGATTCACAATACTGTAAGTTCTTTTTAAATTTTCACTTTATATTCATGGAAATAAATTATTTGTTGAATTCTACAAAGTTTTTGGTTTTCGCTCTTTTCTATTACTTAGTTTAAGACCGTATAGTCATAACAAAGTTTTTTGCCACTTGTTTTTCAGAATTTAATTTGAAATGTTCAGGTATATCTGTGCATTTTATATAAATCTCATAGATGAACATTGCCAAATATTGCATTTTAGGATTTCTCAGCTTTGAGAATGCCACAAAAATGTGATTGAGTAGGAAGACATCTAGCTTGAGGGTCTAATTTTCAGTCCATGTGATTTTTGTCATTTGGAATCCCAGACAAAAATATATTGGCACATTCTGGCCACATGTATAATCAAATGCAGATTCTCTGCAAAATTACACAGCACTCATTATACCCTTATTATATTATATTCAAATAATTAGGCCAGGTCATAAAGTCAAAGTTGAAATGGCATTGAACCATCAGTGCCTGATTCAGTCACAATATTTGATCAAGCTGGGAAATAAACAAATTCACCAGCTGTTCACATACTACTGTTAAAAATTCAGTGCCATCCCAAAACTGCAAACGTCTGATTAATGGATGTCATTTGCCTCCTAGCACTTCCATATTTTGACTGCATTAGACATTGATTGTTTGCACAATATTTACTTTGGCTGTATTGTTTACAATTTTTCAACTTAGTACTTTGTCTTTACTTTTTTCTTTCATTCTAAATGGAAAGAGATAAAATATTTTAAGAGCAACAGTATTTAAACAATGCCATTTAAATATTGATTTTGTAATACCCAAGATCAAGACACTGCATTGACATGGGAAATATTGTATCTGTTCTTTTTCTTTCTAATTGGGATTCAGATAGTATCTTGATGTGCAACAGTCTGTTAATCACAAATGCCCACAAGCATGAATTTTGAGGAAAAAAATCCTTAAATAATGTTGTTTGCTTAATTATCTGACAGTACCATTGTTGACATTATTGAAATTTTGTCGTTAGCAATGGTACCTCCCTATTTTATGTTGCATAAAATTGGCTGTTAAATATATTAAAAAGAATAAATGATCAATGATATGAAACTGTTTTGATTTTATCTCATTTTTTTCTCTTGATTTTTTGACAGCAAACATAACAAATGATAAGTACAGATCTTCAGCTCCCCAGTATCACCCTCATGCATTTCTCAGTTCTTCATCTCTGCCCTTGTCTGGTGACCTTTTTCACTTTCAACTTTTTCTCAATCCCATTATTCCAACCTCCTTGCTTAGGTCCTTAGGGAAGTGTCCAGATTTCTAAAAGACTGTAATTATGCACATGCACAAACCATCAAATATCACAGTGTATAGTGCATTTATTTGCTGTGGTTTTATTTTCGCTATATTTGGGTAAAAATAATCTGGCACCAAAATTCAAGGCTGCCGCAATATTAAATAATTTACTAGAAAGTTATTTTAATTAAGTTCAACTTGTCATTGATTGGAAGAGCTTATGGGACAGCCTGGTGTCGATCATCGCTGCAACATCCATTCACCCATCCATTAGCAGATGTTTGTTGTCAACTGTCCACATGGAGGATTGCAGTACACACATTTTGTAACAAAGCCTATTTGATCCTAAATGAAAATAGTGCTGCAGAGACATACAGTATGGCTGCCATAGCACCATCTTGAAATTCATGTGATGTCTATGACAGTGTTACCAGTCTGATGTCCAATATGGCCACCAGGGCAACCCTCTTGAAAATATAACTCCTTAAGGTGTCTAAGTGGTCTTAAATAAAAAATTGTGGCAAACTCCCATCCAATATCATAGTTGCCATCTTGCAAATCAGATTGCCACTCCTCCCAGACAGAAAGTCCTATCAACACTGGGTTTTCACAGAAAGTCCTATCAACATTGGGTTTTCACAGAAAGTCCTATCAACATTGGGTTTTCACAGAAAGTCCTATCAACATTGGGTTTTCACAGAAAGTCCTATCAACATTGGGTTTTCACCAGAAAGTCCTATCAACATTGGGTTTTCACAGAAAGTCATATCAACATTGGGTTTTCACAGAAAGTCCTATCAACATTGGGTTGGGTTTTCACAGAAAGTCATATCAACATTGGGTTTTCACAGAAGTCATATCAACATTGGGTTTTCACAGAAGTCATATCAACATTGGGTTTTCACAGAAAATCCTATCAAAAAAACATTGGGTTTTTACAGAAACTCTTATCAACATTGGGTTTTCACCGAAAGTCATATCAACATTGGGTTTTCACAGAAAGTCCTATCAACATTGGGTTTTCACAGAAAGTCCTATCAACATTGGGTTTTCACAGAAAGCCATATCAGCATTGGGTTTTCACAGAAAGTCCTATCAACATTGGGTTTTCACCAGAAAGTCCTATCAACATTGGGTTGGGTTTTCACAGAAAGTCCTATCAACATTGGGTTTTCACAGAAAGTCCTATCAACATTGGGTTTTCACAGAAAGTCCTATCAACATTGGGTTTTCACAGAAAGTCCTATCAACATTGGGTTTTCACAGAAAGTCCTATCAACATTGGGTTTTCACAGAAAGTCCTATCAACATTGGGTTTTCACAGAAAGTCCTATCAACATTGGGTTTTCACAGAAAGTCCTATCAACATTGGGTTTTCACCAGAAAGTCCTATCAACATTGGGTTATCACAGAAAGTCATATCAACATTGGGTTTTCACAGAAAGTCATATCAACATTGGGTTTTCACAGAAGTCATATCAACATTGGGTTTTCACAGAAGTCATATCAACATTGGGTTTTCACAGAAAATCCTATTAAAAAAACATTGGGTTTTCACAGAAACTCTTATCAACATTGGGTTTTCACCGAAAGTCATATCAACAT
Organism: Megalonaias nervosa; assembly: GCA_016617855.1. Classification (NCBI taxonomy): domain Eukaryota; kingdom Metazoa; phylum Mollusca; class Bivalvia; order Unionida; family Unionidae; genus Megalonaias; species Megalonaias nervosa. The sequence goes on along the minus strand of JAECUM010009835.1, from coordinate 48,034 downwards.
TGGGTTTTCACAGAAAGTCATATCAACATTGGGTTTTCACCAGAAAGTCCTATCAACATTGGGTTTTCACAGAAAGCCATATCAACATTGGGTTTTCACAGAAAGTCCTATCAACATTGGGTTTTCACAGAAAGTCATATCAACATTGGGTTTTCACAGAAAATCCTATAAAAAAAAGCATTGGGTTTTCAAAGAAAGTCATATCAACATCGGGTTTTCACAGAAAGTCATATCAACATGGGGTTTTCACAGAAAGTCATATTAACATTGGGTTTTCACCAGAAAGTCATATCAACATTGGGTTTTCACCAGAAAGTCATATCAACATCGGGTTTTCACAGAAAGTCATACCAACATTGGGTTTTCACAGAAAGTCATATTTACATTGGGTTTTCACAGAAAGTCATATCAACACTGGGTTTTCACCAGAATACTTCTTATGACATCTAGTTGGTACTGAATGAAAATGTTCCACTCTGAGAGTCAGTATGGCCACCTGGCAACCATCTTGGAAATCTTGTTATTGCTACTCCTAAATAAAAGTCATGTCGGCATTGGATTTACACAAGAAGACAAATTTTGATATCTAGTTTGTCCTGAATGAAAATGGTGTTGATCTGACCACAAATATGGATGTCACAATGAACATATTGAAAATCTTTTATCTAATTCTCCTGAATGGATGATCATGTCAACATGGGATTTCACAGAAAATTTTTAAATGCTGCCTTGTTTGCCATAAATGAAAATGGTGCTGATCTTACATCGAATATAGTTGTCATAATGGCTAATCATATCACTCAAGAACATCAGAGATGGTTTCAAAACACAGCAGTTAATAAAAAAGAAATGGTATTGAATTCCTACAAATTTTTAGGACAATGGAACATTAATCCCATTAAGGGACTCTTGTTCTTTCTGAAACAAAAATGAATTAAATATAATCTCTAAAAATGATTCCATTTCAGAAAAGTGCAAAATTTTTACCAGCACTTTTCTGATCATAACACGTTATGCTGCAGTGATTTCTATAAGATTTTCACAGAGAGAAGAAAATTTGCCCTCTGGCATTGTTTGTAAGTATTGTGGGTTGAGAAATAATGGGGGTTGGGTTACTTTTTATACTACAACAGTACCTATGAATGAACCCCTTAAAGTATGTTTCAGCAAACGTGTGATAAATAACTTGTGATCAAATAAAGATTAAGCAGCAGTTTATTTTCATTATCAGCACAGTGACATTGAAACAGTTGGACAATCTAAGATCACCATTTCTCATTGCCTTACCTAGCACTTTTTCTTCATGGAAAAAAATAAGTGTTCAAAGTTCAATAGCTCATTTCTTCAAGATTTGACATTTTCACTTTCATAGAAAGCATGGAGTCTATGATTTGTCACTATCATTTTCAAAGAAAGCACAGAGTCTATGATTAAACATTATCATTTTAATAGAAAGCACAGAGTCTATGATTAAACATTATCATTTTAACAGAAAGCATATAGTCTGTGATTTGACATTATCATTTTCCCAGAAAGCATAGAGTCTATGATTTGACATTATTATTTTTATAGAAAGCACAGAGTCTGATTTGACATTATCATTTTTATAGAACGAATAGAATCTGTGATTAAACATTGTCATTTTCATAGAAGTACAGTCTATGATTTGACATTATTATTTTCATAGAAGTACAGTCTATGATTTGACAGTATCATTTTCACAGAAAGTTTAGAGCTTATGATTTGACATTATCATTTTTATAGAAGTTCAGAGTCTGATTTGACATTATCATTTTTATAGAAAGCACAGTCTGATTTGACATTATCATTTTTATAGAAAGCACAGTCTGATTTGACATTATCATTTTTATAGAAAGCACAGAGTGATTTGACATTATCATTTTTATAGAAAGCACAGTCTGATTTGACATTATCATTTTTATGGAAAGCACAGAGTGATTTGACATTATCATTTTCATAGAAAGCACAGTCTGATTTGACATTATCATTTTTATAGAAAGCACAGAGTGATTTGACATTATCATTTTTATAGAAAGCACAGAGTCTGATTTGACATTATCATTTTCATAGAAAGAATAGAATCTGTGATTAAACATTGTCATTTTCATAGAAGTACAGTCTATGATTTGACATTATCATTTTCACAGAAAGTATAGGGTTTATGATTTGACATTTATAGAAACAGAAATATACATGAAATCAAGATAAACTTTGCATGTAATGAGAAAATCCACAACATTGACAATTCCTAAAATTTGATAAAAATCAGCAGTTTGCGGAGATAGGACTAGGCTCGTTTTACCCTTAAAAAAACACCTAAAATGGGGTTTTAAAAATTTGTTGTCATGGATAGACTTGTCTCTATCATAAAAGTTACAACAGACCAATAAGAGTGTCAAATTGATAACCCTATGACAGCAATAGGTATGTGACAAATGGTAGTGCAATGCTAAAAACACAATTTTAGCCACAAATATATCCTTTTGGACAAAATTTAACATAATTTAGCATGCATCACCCAAGACAATATTTTGTCAAGTGGTATTTAAGGCCAATTATGACCAAATGTGAAACAACTAAGCTGGGCCATAAATGCGGTAAATTTTAAAAATAAAGTATTCTTCATTGTTTTTCAGACGATCTGCCAAGGATAACAAAGAAAACAGAAATTTCTATATTTTTAAACAAATAAAAAAAAAGGAATATTTAATCATTACATTAAAAACTATTAATAAATTAGGTCTTTTTGCTTAATACTATACTCTGTCAGTAGTTTACAAAGTTTTTATCTTTTGAGACTATAGTAATTTTAGTCAATTTTTGCAATAAGATCAATTTTGCTAAAAAAGTAAATACTTGAGTTTAAATATTTCCATTCCCTACTGGAAATGCAGAGATCAATCAGAGAAGACTTGTCTTTTGCTGTCGAGGAGTGTTTCCTGCTTATAGTGATTGCTTTTGAAAAGAAAAAAGGTCATCAGTGACAAATACTTTGGTACTACAAAATGAGTCCAGTGTTAACAGGAAGTGGCTTTGAGGGGGGGGGGTGAAGAGGAGGAGGAATGGGCATTTGCATGAGAGAGGAGACTAAAAGCTGGTAAAGGTGGAAATATTACATCAGTAGAACCTTGATACTGTGTACTGTGTTTCTGATATATTGTGTTCATATACTGACTTTTTAAAAAAAAAAATGCCTTGCATGATCAATTTTCCCGATTCAGAAATGAACAAATTGGCTTAGGATTAGTCTTACCTTATTCCATCCAATTCAAGTGTTTCTTGTCTTGTTTGTTTGAATGAATACTATAGCATTGTTGTACAGTCTGCTCATGCTTTCATCCAATTTTAGTGTTTCTTGTCTTGCTTGTCTGAATGAGTACTTTGGCATTATTGTAAGTTGGCTCATGCTTTCATTAAATTCAAGTGTCTTGCGTGTTTGAATGAATGCTGTAGAATTATTGGACAGTCTGTTCATGTTTCCATTCAAGTGCTGTCGTGCTTGTTTGAATGAATACTATAGCATTATTGGACAGTCCGATTATGTTTCCATTCATTGTTGTCATGCTTGTTTGAATGAATACTATAGCATTATTGGACAGTCCGATTATGTTTCCATTCATTGTTGTCATGCTTGTTTGAATGAATACCATAGCATTATTGGATAGTCTGATTATGTTTCCATTCATTGTTATCATGCTTGTTTGAATGAATACTAGATAATTATTGGACAGTCTGCTAATGCTTTCATCCATTCAAGTGTCTTGTTTGAATGAATGCTAATGAATTATTGGACAGTCTGCTTATGTTCCCTTTCAAGTGTTGTCATGCTTGTTTGAATGAATATTATATAATTATTGGACAGTTTGCTCATGCTTCCATCCAGTTATTTATTGGACAACTTTATTTTCCAAAATTCCATTCACACATTTTCTGTCCATTTGCCAGCTCAATCTGACCATATGTTTGTTTGTATATGGGCCTGTCTGTTTGTCTGTTCTTCCAAGTCTGGTAATCCATTGATCCTCTTATTCATCCATGAGCTTGTCCATCAGTACCATCACCCATTTGTCTATCAGCCTGTTTACTCAACTGCTGCTTTATCCATTTGTTCATCTCCTTGTTTGTTGAGCAGCTTGCACTTACATCAGTTGATTCATATCTAGGGTATCTGTTCTTCTCCCTGTCAGTCCATTGCCTGCCCATTTGTACTATATTTATCCATCTGTTGGTCTGCTAATCCCATTTCAGATAATTTGTTATTTATGACTTCACATATCTTTTGTTCAAACAGAAGATCTAATAAAAATGTAATACAATACAAAACATTGCTTTTTTTTCAAATCTGCATCAGTTTGTGTTTCTTAAGAGTGTGTATTTTATTGTTCCAATGAAAATGAATGTTAGTGCATTATGTGTAATACAGTCAGTTATCTTTAATTTACTTCTGTGAAATATATACCCTACCTTGTTCTTAGAACTGCAGTAAGGGGCAATAACTCCCAAAGCAGCAAGGAAATTAAAAAATTATGCTAAATAAACAGTTTACCACTCACCCGATCTCAGTCTCTCTCTCTGTCTCTCTCTCTCTCTCACACACACACACACTCACACACACACACTTAATTGTAATTGTAGAGGCAAAATAGTATTCACCAGTATTTTCCAGTAATACAGAGAACTAACAGTAACACTAAAATAATGAAGATGAATTGGAGTTTTTGATGTGGCCAGCTTTCAGTTATGAAAGTGAAGGAACATTACTTTCTGTAATGATAACTTCATATCTCTAGATAATGTAAAAAAATAGCAAAACTAACAACTCAACATTACTAATATTATTTTTGGTGTAAATTGAATAATTTCAGCAAATAACCAATTCCCAGTGACACAGTTGAGAACCATTATGCCTGATACAGAAAACTTATAATCAATAAGAAAATATTCACCATAATGCTGTCACTAATAAAAAATATATTAGTTTTGATAAAAATACAGAGAAATGAGAATATCAGCTATTTGCATATTTATGTATACAGTGCTGTATGCAAACAGAACATGTCACTCACATATATGGAACATTGATGCACTTCTTGTGATGTTTTCTGCTGTTAATGACATGATCATCACTCTGCATTAAAAACACAGTAATGACTAATACCCATGTATTAGATTTATTTGGAAAGAAAACATTAAAATCTGATTTAGGCCTGATTTTAGTCAAGAGTGTTCCTAGTCCTTTGTAGTTGTGGCTACCCTGTCACTGTATGTAGTTCACTTATTGTCTTGAAACACTGACGACCGTGGTAACAAATTATAGGTGAAAAATGGAAATAATGACTATTACCCCCTCCCCATTTTTTTTTCAGAAGCTGAGTTAGAAAATCCTTCTAATACTGGTGATGACAGTGGAGAGGATGCTCCTGTCAAGAGTGGGAAGAAGGGCAATGGCAAGAAATCTCCAGGAGGAAAGACAACTAAACTTCCAAGCTACAGTCTCCCAACCAACATGATACCAACTTTCTATGTAGGTGGAGGAAATGGTACTGCACTGTAAGTATTTAATGGACTTAAAATCAGATTCTTATCTGAATAACTAACTTAACAGTGAAGGAGAGTTAATCATTATGCCAGTACATACTCATAATTAATGATGTCCATTGAGTTTTGTATCCTATAATGATATCAGTCTGATTTAAATCAGATCTCTACAGCCATACATAGAGATCTGACAGATGCCAATAAAAGTTCATGTTCTGGTGACCTTCTGTATTTCCAGTCCACTTAATTTTTGTATCCATTGTGTTAGGGAGATTTATTGTTATTTTAACGATGTTCTGAATGACATGGGTCATTGTAAGAAATTTGAAAGTTTTGATTTGATTGGTGAACCACAAGGTTAGCAGAACATGACCTCTTATTGGTGCCCATCAGATTGCCACCTAGGACCATAGAAATTGGATTTTAATCAGATTGATAGTGAGACGGTCTTATAATGAGATACATAATTTTGACCGCCACATAATGAAATAGGATCCATGACCATACTTGCCTTGTAACAGGACCCATGTTACAATGAAGCACCTTATAACAGGACCCATATTATAATGAAGGGCCTTATAATAGGAACCATGTTATAATGAAGGGCCTTATAACAGGAACCATGTTATAATGAAGGGCCTTATAACAGGAACCATGTTATAATGAAGGGCCTTATAACAGGAACCATGTTATAAGGAAGGGCTTTATAACAGGAACAATGTTATAGTAAAGGTCCTTATAGTGAGGGAGTCATGTATTGGGATTGCATCAAAACTAAATCAAGAAAATAGGCATTAGAACCATTGAAATTATCTTGGCAGATCAATATGATTTTTATTTAATCCGAATGTAACAATTCAAATGGGATATAAGGCCAAAAGTTTAGAATTGTTTCATACTTTTCCAAACAGTTGTTGATATTACATTTAAACCAGACTAATATTTGCAACCTTTGTTTGCTTTTTTCAGCATGAAATTTTCATGTGAAAAATTCAAGTCTGGAAAGGAAAAATTATTTGAATAACTTTATCGTGTAGTTGATAGGTCAAGTTTGGTCATATTTATTGCTCAAGTTTGTTTGAAATTTTTATTGCAGTCCTAAAATCAATGCAAATCTATAATGAATCATTACATATCTATAATGAATCAATACATATCTATATTGAAACAATACAAATCAATAATTAAATACATATGTATAATAAAATACATATCTATAATGAAATACATATCTATAAAGAAACAGTTGAACTATATCCAGAGATACTAACCTTCCTGATTTTGGCAGGATTATTCCTGTTTTGAAGCCATTATGATCGATTTTGTCAGATTCTGATTTTCTGGTCAGATAAGATTTTATAAAACTGCCATTTAGATGCCAGTATGTAAGGACAAAGCTCAGTTACAAATATGCTTGGTAGTGTGGTTGATGGGAATTAGTGTTATTTCAGGGATTTTGATAAGGAGGTGTATTACCATATTTAAGTCAAAGGTATTGGCTTTGATATCTATCATGGGGTGGGTCTTTTCTTTTCTTCCTGTTTTATATGGTTTAGTCTAGAAATTAATAATATGAGGTCAATTCAGTGCTGCATTAAGACCATCCATAGCCCAAAGCACTGAAAATATATGGTGCCCCCACCTGCTTCCTACAAAATGTGAAACTAAAAAAAACCCCAACATTAAAAGCTAAAAAGGTGAGGAAAATACCAGTGTTGCCATCATTCCAAATCAAAATACTGTTGCATTCAGATCAAAATGGTCATATATAATTCATTCATTTTAATCATCAACAATTCATTTGAATTTTTTTCTGGTGCCCTAAGCACGTGCTTGGTATGCTTAATAGGTAACCCAGCACTGGGTCCATGGCCCCATGATATTGTATGTTCTATAAAGCCAGGTCAAATTTTGATGAGCTAATTTTTAGTGTAATTTTTATGTATAAAATCTGATTGAATATCAGTCATTGACTTTGGGATTTTTTATTCTAACAGAGTTGAAGGCCCACTCATTGCCCTTGGCTGGAGAAGAACTGTGGATAAATTTGATGAGAGGTACCGTCTGAAGTGGGTTGAGTGTAAAAGTAAAATAAACTACACTACGTTCAAGGAGGGTAAGCTCATCACATTGATAAACTTTTTGTGTGATATAGGGCTCATGAATTTTGAGTTTGCCTTGACAAAGTCGAGAAGAACTAGCTATTGTATTGCCTCCAGTGTCGGCATTATTGGCAGCGTCAGCTAAAAGCATATACACGTGTGCAGCTTCACTGTATATCAGTCGTGCATTCTTTCTAGGTTCTCAGAAAAAAGTAGTTTAGAGTGGGTCATGGCACACACCCTCTGGAGAAGAGGCCAAGTGGCAAACTTTGTGCATGTACATTATTTGTACATTGTTGGTCAAGTATTTGTGTTTAACACATGACCACACAAGTTTTTTACATCCTGTATACATACTGTTCTGCAAGGAATCATGAAACTTTGTTGGGGAAACATCTTAGTATGTACACTGTACTATACCCTTATCACAAAAGTAGGTCACCATGACAAACATTTCATCCTTCATTAACATTGTTTTAATTTTGTGTTTATTTTTCAAGCACTGTTTATGCTAGAATCAGTAAACTAAATGATTGTATACATCTCTGTAAGTACCACACCCTTACAACAAATGAAGATGACTGTGACCTATATTTCATGCTATTTTAAATGAGGTAAAACATCTTGGTGAGTAATACACTCACATTGCATAAATATATCACTGTGGACCATAATTAATACTTCACTAACTGATGATCTGTTGGTGCCATGTTCATAATAGCAAAAGAAGCCCACTGTGACCTATATTTTGATATTTCTAAGTAATACAGAACCTGTTACTACCTCATAGATATTACTTTTCTGGGTGGAAAGTATCCTGACCATATCACAAGAATTTGTACTCATATTATGGTGAACCAGAAGATTCTGTATCAAGAGATCGCACCTACTCCACCCTGCAGATACCTTGCCCATGTGCCCTGTCCATCATTCTTTATCAGGATGCAGCCATTATGAGATGGTTAAGTTTTATGTAAGAGTGGAATTTCCTCACTGTATTTTTTTGTCAGTGTGAGTTTTCTCTTTATCTGCATCATTTTTATTGTGTGGAATTACCTTTGATCAATAGTTTATTCTGTTTGAAACCATGTTTATAGGTTTTTACCTCACAGGTGTATTAGTGTAACCATGTTTATAGGTTTTTACCTCACAGGTGTATTAGTGTAACCATTTATAGGTTTTTACCTCACAGGTGTATTAGTGTAACCATGTTTATAGGTTTTTACCTCACAGGTGTATTAGTGTAACCATTTATAGGTTTTTACCTCACAGGTGTATTAGTGTAACCATTATTCTTGAGAATTTATTTCTTGCATGAGAAGGTATTTAGTAAATATCCCAGTCCTTGTTGAATTTGGTCTGTGGAGTTGTATTGATTCTTTTTATTGTTTTTTTACAGTAACGAATCTTCATATTCCACATTTTCATTTAATGTGATTTGTGCTATTTTTTTATTTCAGAAGAGCAGCATGCATGCCAGTTTTTCCCTTTATGTTGTGTTATGTTGTTGAACCAGTTCATTCTTGTTGAATAGTATCCCTTGTTATTATCCATTTATTAGCAATCATTCCAGCATGGAATTTTGCTAATTTAGTTGTCACCTGTTTTCGAAAATAGCTGATAGACTTCAATTTTTTAATTATCTTAAATAATATTTGGTTGTTGTTATTGCCTTATCATAAGTAAATTGTGTTTGGACTCATATTAATTCTGTTTATTGCTTTATTACAGTAATAATTCATCATATTTCACATTTTCTTCTAATTTGACTTTTGCTACTTTAATCTCAGAAAGGCAGGTCACACACCAGTTTTCAATTTATATTGTGTGTTTATTTGTTGAAATAAGGTATCCAAAAATCACTTGCAATTTGATATTTATCATGGGGTACCAATTTTCATGGATTTTGTAATGCTACACATCACAAATTTAGCACCTCATCAAAGATAGATACAGCTGCGGAAACAATCAGACCCTCTCCAAGTCTTGTAACTTTAGTACCATCCATACTTGCTTATAAGTTGAATCCAACTGCAAACTGCACAGACCCAGATCTACCAGTAGATCTGCATCTGTGCAGTTTGTTAGAAGTAATCTGTGGAACAGACCTGTCAGCACATTATTTGAGGTAGGTCAGGTTCTGTGTTGCTTGCAGTTGGATTCAGCTTATAAGTAAGTAGATACAGTACCAACAAAATGTGTGTGTGTGTGTGTGTGTCTGTGTGTGTGTGTGTCTGTGTGTGTGTCTGTGTGTGTGTCTGTGTCTGTTTGTGTGTGTCTGTGTCTGTGTGTGTGTCTGTGTGTGTGTGTCTGTGTGTGTGTGTGTGTGTGATTTGGATTTTTAATGTAGCTTTAACAATTTTTCAGTCATGTTGCTACAATGTCTGCAGTGTGGCAGTTTATAGTGATGTCTAGCACTGGGGCATCATGCCGCAGACATGTAGCTTGATGTCCCACCAAGTCACATTATCCTGACGCCAGGCCGACCAGTCCTAACACTAACCTCTTAATGATGAGCACCAAATGAGGCAGCTGTTAGTACCATTTTTATAAGTCTTTGGTATGACTCTGTCGGGGATCGAACCCATGACCTCCCGCATCTGAGGTGGATGCTCTAACCACTAGGCCACCGGAGTGGTCAACAAAAATGTCCTTTATATTTGTTGCAAAATCATAAATATACATGAAGGCATGTTTTGTTAATTTATCACAGTTTACCTTGTACCTGTTTTAATGCTTCAGGTGAACAATTAGTTAACCATGTGCCAAATGCCCATCTGCTGACCAACAAGCTGGGTCTTCTCAACAGTCTACAGGAATATGAACGAGTGACCATTAGCACCAAGGGAAGACCACCTAGGTTGAAAATGTCAGAATTCATTCCAGAAACATACAAACTGGATGAGAAAAATGACAAGGAGACATTTTTAGAGCTTTATAAGGGTGAGATTATTAATAAATGACTACTGTTAATCATTCTGATTTTTGTTTCTCAGAATTATCAGTTATCAGCTCCATTCTTGAAACAACGTTTGAAAGAAAGAATAAAGCTTGAGGTTAGGTTACTTGTGGCACATTTCTGCAAATAACTTTTTATTTTCAGATTTCCAAATGTATCAGCAATTCTGAAAATAAAGTACAGATATTGGAAACTTTGGTGGACATTAATTGACAAAATTACAATTTTCCATATCATAGGAAAAGTAAGAAAAAATTTGAAAAATAAGAATGAAATATTCTGAGTGAGAAAGTACATTACATTCACAACTGTATTAGAATGATATATTCTGAGTCAGTGAGAAATTGCATTACATTCACAATTGTATTAGAATGACATTTTCAGAGTCAGTGACAAATTGCATTACATTCACAACTGTATTAGAATGACATATTCTGAGTTGGCGAGAAAGTGTATCACATTCACAACTGTATAACAATGACATAATCTGAGTGGTTGAGAAAGTGAACTGACATATTCTGAGTTGGTGAGAAAGTGCATTACATTCACAACTGTATAAGATTGACATATTCTGAGTGGGTGAGAAAGTGAATTGACATATTCCAAGTCGGTGAGAAAGTGCATTACATTCACAACTGTATTAGAATGACATATTCTGAGTTAGCTTATGTTTAAGAAGAATATCAGTGTTGATAAAGAATTCAATCTTGTTTCTTTTATTTATGTCCCTTTAGACAATGAGGTTTGGATATGCAAGCCAACTGGGATGAACCAAGGGAAAGGAATCTTCCTGATTCGATCAAGAGAAGAGATTTTGAAACTTGTAGAAGAGAGGGACCAAAAGAAACAGCAGCCTCAAAAACCAGGAAAGCCTCTGATGACAAGAATAGTGCAGAGGTAAGGCACCGAGTTCCTTTTGGTATTGTAAGTCACAAAATTTTCACAAACTTATAATTTAGGGCAAATTTAATGAGATACAGTAAAAAACTGTCATGAGCGACCTCTGCTATGAACGACCACCTGTCATTTCCAACCACAATTGTAATGCACGGATCGATTTTATTATATAAACGCTCTGTTATGAGCGACCACCTGCTGAACACGACCAGCGACCGCGATGTCTTGGCAAAATATGCATTTCGACACTGCTATGAACAACCGCATCGCAAAAATGAGGATAAACTCCACCGACCTTTATTTAATCCCTGTAAGAATGACCGCTCATACCATTCTAAATAAATACAAAAGAAATTTTAAAATAGGCTGGCTACCGATGTGTGAATATTTTAGCTATGCTTATAGTGTTTTATAGTTTCTGTCGTAAACCAGACTAAAGTATATGTAGATTATTTCCTAGTCCGGATCCCTGCTTGGTATGCTCCCTGCGTTGTTCTCCGCTACTCGTATAGGGGTGAGCAATGCAGGAAGCATACAAAGCAGAGAACCAGACTAATTATACCCGCACTTAGCCTGCTTCCTGGCCTTAATTGCAGGACCCGACATCCATGTGAACGACTGTATTGTGAGAACAGACGGACACCACTGACCTATATGTAATCAGTTGTTACAACGACCACTTGATTAGTAACAATTGTTCTGAACAAAAACAAGTATAAAAGGAATATTTAAAAAAATGATTGTTGCTACTTGTGATGAATGCTACAGTCCGTAAACCAGGTTAATGTACATGTCACGAATTGCCATTATGGTGCCAAAGTTGACGTAGTGGTCGCGTATATTGTTTGTCTTTGGAGTTAATCCGTATTGCTGGGGGTGATTAAGGTCATTGTCTATTAAACCAGCAAGAGAGAATCATTTGTGGGATTCGATTGATAGAGTTCAAGACTTGTGATGTTTGTTGTTTCCCCCCCCCCCCATGTTAAGCGATTACAGCCCAATAACAAAGCTGTTGTCTATTCAAGTTGGTGCGACCGGGTTACACACTTAGCTTATTGAGTTAATCCTAGTATGTCATCTTTGAATGAAGCCGTTGACTTTTGTCTCTGAGTAAATGGTTCTGTTTTTGGATGAGATAATTGTTTCTTTTTATTTCATTAATTGTTAGATATGCAATGCACATGTATAGATTTTTCATATTTTCCCAAAGCTCAGTCAAAACAGTCTTTACGTTCAATATTACAACTGAGCACTAATAATTTTAACACCTAGAACCTTAATGACAATGGACGAACCTCCAACTAAAAAGAGACATATTTTAAGGCTGGAGAAAATAATTATTGTAACTGAAAGAAGTGAAAAAGAGCAGACCACTCACAAAAAAGCAGTTTAAATGGCAGTAAAACAAATTTAGGTTGTTATAAAGAAAAAGAAGTAATTCAGAAACGATTTCATATGCTAAAATATGTGATCTTCAAATGTAAATGAGATTTCATGTATAATGACAGAAGTATATCTTTACTGCTATATAATTTTGTTTTTAGATGAATGCATACAGTATTTTAACAAGAAATATTAATAAAGAATAGAATATATGTACAGTGATTGTGGTTGTTTTTCTTGAAATTGTTCTGAAACTGGACCTTGGAAATTGGTCTTTTTGTACAAGCCTGCTATGAGAGACCACCTGTCTTGAGAGACCGCTTTTTGTTGGCAGAAGGGGCGGTCTCTCATGACAGGTTTTACTGTAATAAGATGTGTAAAAAAATATTTTCATATAAGCATCCACATTACTATTATATGAGTGCTGCAAGTGAGCTGTCGAATGGGTTTTTTTTCACTATCAGATGCTATCTACTGCATAGATGAAAACTTAATGTAAAAATGTTAGGATCTGCAGTGTCATCAAAAATGGTCTTTTTAAATGCAGTAATACATTACTTGCTATAATAATTTTGTTGTCTCCTTTCCTAGTGTCAGTCATGCTGAATATTCCCTTTTTGAAAGCAGTAATACATTACTTGCTATAATAATTTTGTTGTCTCCTTTCCTAGTGTCAGTCATGCTGAGTATTCCCTTTTTTAAAGCAGTAATACATTACTTGCTATAATAATTTTGTTGTCTCCTTTCCTAGTGTCAGTCATGCTGAGTATTCCCTTTTTAAAGTCTTACAACAAAAAACACCAAGATCACAGTTAGTTACTTTTAGTCATTTCAAGTTTCATCCTTCTTTTCCTTGGACTTTGTGTCATTCTTGTTGGTCTTTGGGTACTCAATGGTTTTTGTCATTCACAGTGTTTTTTGGCACAATTGGTGTCATTTGTTTATAATTATTTATGTTGAATTTTAGATTTTCTCCCCAGTCCTTGAGTAATTATCCTGTATCTATGTCACTTTGGTTAATTTTGTGGGTTTTGTACTCTCGCTACAGCTGTTCTTCTTTCTAACTCATCCATTCATCAATAACTGTTCGAGTAGTTATTACTTACCCCAAAATTGATTCCTGTTTGTTGTTTGTTTTTATTTTTTCTAGCTTTTTAGCATCCCACAGTGAGTTAGCAAATGCAGCCATTAACTCTTTACCTTCTGCAAGTACTTACTGCCCTGCCTACTATGCCTGATAAGCAGCCTGCCTTCAAGCTGCTGTTTGTAGGCTGAACCCCAGAGCATCATAACGGCTGCCTGAGTGAGAGCCGCTTCAGTTATTGCACATATTGTCCATGTTTTTTATATCAGGCTTGTCCCATCCAAACTAAGTAATTTAATGAGAAATAAAATTTTAAACATTCACTAAAGTTTATTCTGGAATATGCATTATAGTAAAAATGACATGTATGCCACGAAATGCCTTCATTTTTGCAACCAAAGTTCGTGGCCACTTCAGATCAGGCTTCTCACTACTTTAATTTTCAGCATATGTTTGTTTCAGCTTCCAGTGACTGGAATGTTTCTTGGGAAAAAATTTTAAAATGAAATCCTGCTACCTTGCATTTTTGTTGAAGTGTTGGCCCTGAATCAGCTGTAAAATTGTCACCATTTACTGGCCCTACATATTCCAACGATACATGATCGTCTTGTGTTTCATCCTCAGAGTCAGATAAATCTGAAATGTCAGGTGTCAAAACAGGACTTATGCCAATATCTGATCCTTCATCCTGAATCTGATTATTAAATTCATTGTAATTTGCAATGTCATCACTTTCAAATCCTTCAAAACTTTAGTTGGAATTGTCTGAACACATGAATGTTGCCATTTTGTTTCACTTTCACAACTGAACTTGTTTTCATTGGAAATTCCCTATTATAGGCTGTAAAAGTACTAATAGAACACTTTCATCATTTTGTGTAAGAACTATTGGCTAAATATTGTTAAAAAGACTGGATGTTTGCAATTTCACCCAATGCAAAGCTTTAATATGAAATGTTTATTTGCATCTTGGGGGTTTCCTCACCCTTGGCCAGAAATGCATGTACGAGTCAACAGGGACAGAGAGAGTATTGTTAGCATCTTGTTTATGCATCTCGGGGGATAGAAGGCTATTTTTAGCATCACATATGTCCGTTAGCAGAAGATAAAGAGTTAAACAGCTGCTTTGTACACTCACCTCACCTGCTTTGCATACAATCTGTATGCTCTCTTGCACAGATGTCCTTTCTGTGCCATATGGTCAGATGAGTTACCATTCCTACAAAAGCAGGAAGAATTTTTATCTTATTCACAGGAGGACAATTCTCCATTCCCATGAGGGGTCATTGGCACTTTCTAGGTTAGGGAAGTTGCCAGCCCCCATATACAATGGATCTATGGCACATTCCAATGCCCTGACACTTCCTGATGGAAGGGAGGAATCAATGGCACTGGTATAGAGAAGTTGCCAACACATGAGTGTGAGTCCTGCCTTCCAGGTGCTAGGGAATTTCAGTCTTCTTACTCAGGAAGACCTGTGTTCAAATGGAGATCTCATCATTTGGTTTCAAATTGAAGACACCTTGATCAGGATATGCAATTTGCAGATCAGTCTTTGGCTAGTTACCAATCACTGGGTGCTGGGTACCAGGTAAGGCAGTTAAGTACAAGTCACCATGTAAAATAATAAATACCAGTCACTGGTATCTATCAATGGGCACTGAGTTTCAGTTACCAGTGTAGGGACAGGGATCAGGTAAAAATTCCCCTTTAATTTATGTTTCTGGTCAATCCCTATGAGGACTGGACACTGGATTTGATCATCCATCTTAGGAAATGGATTTGTTTGACCCCTCCTCCCCCTTTCTTATAGGCTCTTTGTACGTCTATGGGTCTTCCTTTGCTACCATGACATTAAAAGGATGTGAGCTAACCACTCTTTTCATAATGTGCATCAGGAAGGGATTTTTAATCCCATTTGCCAAGGAGAGTGAAAGAATAGGATGGATCTGTATCTCCCTATGTGTGGAATCAGGACAATGAACTCACAATCATAAAGTCCATTTCTACAAGAACAAAGTTTAGACCTGACAATTCTAATAGGCTCAGCCCTGGATACGTTAGAGAACTTACTGGAGCAGAGCAAAAACCTTTTGAGGACAGCACTTCTTGATGCAAGATGCTATTCAGTGGTGTGGGGCCCCGAGTGGCCGAGTGGTCTAAAGCGCTGACCGTTATGGATCACTGCCATCTCACCTCTGTCTGCATGAGTTCGAGTCCAGGCTCGGCTAACGTGGGTATGTGAGAAAGCTTGCCAGTAGCTTCTCGTGGGTCGGTGGTTCTTCCCGGGATTTTCCAGGGTTCTTCCTCCACCATTAATACTGGCCGCCATGTATAGCCTATCTTGTGCTGAAAAATGGCATTAAACCCTATAACAACAACAACAACAACAACAACAATTCAATGGTGTTATAAAACCTCACAGTGGCCTTCCAAGATCTGAGGTATCAGCAGCACTGGTCCATGGCCTGGCCAAACAGACAAAAGTTTCCATCTTGAGAGTTCTTTAGGTCCCCTCCTAAGTATTTTAAGCAATGTCCTCAACAGAACAATCAACCCCAATTTGAAACTCACTTTTGCCCATCTTTTTTGTGAAGGGTCACCAGAACTTTACAGATCCCTTCCCAATTCCAAAGGAGGAAGACAATTAGTCCAATGGAGTCACACGCTCTCCTGCTAAGTCCTCCTCATTTTAGTGTCCCAGTAGGTTCCAGACTGGTCTTATTTCAGAGGTTTGGTGAGACATAAAAGATGATGCTAGGGTATTTTCCACATTAAAAGAGGTTTATTGACTTTGCCTTGGGACCCTCCATCTCTATCAAATACCCCGATATGTCTCCCCTGATACCAAATTGGAATCCCTTGGTAAGGCTGCAGTAGAGAGGGTGATGAAAATCCAAAGAGTGGGATTTTATTTCTAGTTATTTCAGGTGTTATAATGGGGAGAAAAGTTTTGATTTTCCATTTTAAACAAGTTTCTTCAGCAGGAACACTTCAAGATGAAGATATCTGCTTCAGTCAGGAATGCCATATCATCAAGTAACTTGGCAGTCTAAATAGACCTCCAGAATGCCTTTTTCAAATCCCCATTCTCCTGACCCACAGGAAATTCTTGTAGTTTTGTATGGGCCTGGAGATATTTCAATTTCAGGCTCATCTCTTTAGCCAAGTTTCTCCATCTGGAGCCTTACCAAGCTATTGGGTATAATAGCAAATCGCCAGCACTTCAAAAACTGGTTGAAACACAACATCATCAAATATGCCCTATTGAAGGACCTATCACATTGTTGGAGACAGTAACTTGTCTAAGCCTAATTCACAACTAGTAGAAGCAAATATTCTGGCAGACAGCCTTTCATTACAGGGATGAGCAGTCCTCATGGACTAGGTTATGGTCACAGGAGGTAATATTGTTGTTTTGTGTTCTGCATGATACATCTGTTGACTTCATGGTTGCATTACATTGCACTCCTTGTTGAGTCTGTGCTCTGCAAAACAAAGATCAGTGCCACTGGATATGAACTTGCAAAATGATTTTAATTTTACATTTGTAATAGCTGTGGTCAGGTGGTAGAGGAGAATCATGCAATCTTCTGATGACTACATCTTTTTACTATTTTTAAGCAAATGGGTTTTTTTGTGTGCTATAAATCAGATTATTTTCTTGGGTGATTGGGAAACAAGTTTGTGATAGTTATTGTGGTGGACAAAATTTGATCAAATAAGAATAAAAAAGTCATGGGTAAATTACAGGAATTTGGAATTTGACATGATTTTGAAATGCAATACATTAGAGATCAGGCCTATTTTTAGCCCATTATAACCCCTTACAATGGATTTTTTTGTTTTGTTTGACATTGTGAGAAATATTTGGCAAAATCGTTGACAATTGAGAGTTGTATATTTTGCTAATAATTTTTTTGGCCACAACCCTCCACACCATTTTAAGATTAGACAAACAAAAATTAAAATGAGCTTATCATTTTAACTTGATTAGATGGAGTAAAAATGTGGCTACTTGTAAACGCTTGCTAATTTACTTTTCCTTCACACAGGGTACCAATTTTTGTGGATTCCATGGTTGCTGCTAACTGTGGTTGTCAGTACCCAGAATTAAATGTCTATGTCATAATTCTGTCACAGGTTAGGATCCATAAATTTAAGTACTAATATTATTGTATTTTTTTCAAAATCAGGAAAAAATGATGCTCACCAAGTTATTTTGAAGACCTTTGCTTTTTGAGTAGATACAAGGAAGTATTTCATGAATGAAGTGGGAACATTGTATTTTTCAAGAGTAGCAAAGCCATGAATGATAATACAAAATGTTTCCTCTTCATTAGGGTTTACTGGATCCTAAAATTTTATATTCACCTCAGCTAAGGTCTATAATTGTTCTACTGTGAAAGCTGATTTTACTTTGGATGACCTAACTTCATGTGGTATTAGATAAGCCATAATATCACATGTTCATGATGTCAGTGATTTGTGCATGACATCATAATTGACATTAAGTTTATGACATCATGGATCTGAGGTACATATTTATGCTTCTGTATAAAAATTAAACTATCATTTTTATACTAAACATGATGTAATAAAACATGTACGTTCACGTTTGTTGGTCAGTATGAGGTTTACAGGTTCATAAAACTTGATATTCATCTTGACAGAGGTCTATAATTGAACATCATCTGTAGTTCTTTATGTATTTTTAATTAGTTTTCAGATAATCAGTACTAATAATTGTAGGTTAAATATTTAATATAACATTTGGCTCAGATTTATGTAAGAAATTTATTGCACATTTTGTTTTAAGAAAAGACTTTCGTGAAAAATTAAAGTTGATTGTTGGTTTATGAATTACAGACAACATGATATTGCAGGATATAATATCCTAATTGTATATCAGCAAATGATGACCATCAGCAGAGGTTTTATAATTTTTATGAGCATCATTTTAGTAATACATTTTCCTTCTTTTTGTCCTAGGTATATTTCCAATCCACTTCTGCTGGATTCAAGGAAGTTTGATATTCGTGCCTACATGCTTATTGCCAGCACTGTACCATATTTAATCCTGTACCATAAGGGTTATATTCGCCTTTCCTGCCAGAAGTACAATGCACATGACCCTAATCTTACCACACATTTGACAAATCAGGTAAGTTTTGGTAATACTTGTAATAAGTTTTAAGTATAGAACATCTATACATTTTCCAAGAATAGATTTGAGTTATAGTCCTTTATAAATGGTGTAGGAAGAAACTGGGAATACCCCAGAAAGAACCACCAACCCACGAGAAGCTACTGGCAAGCTTTCTCACATACCCACATTGGCCGAACACAAGACTCAAACCCACGCAGACAGAGGTGAGATGGCAGTGATCCATAACAGGGAGCTCTTTAGACCACTCGGCCACTCAGGGTCCCGAGAAAAAAAAGAACTAAGTAATATGATATTACTTGAAAAGTAATAAATGCACAATAAAAATGCATGAATTTGGTCTCAACAACTGATGTATTCTGCTTAATAGCTGCTCTGTCTTCTAGAAAGACCGCTGACATGAAGTTTTTCATTGTGTGAAAAACAAAATGTAGGTGAATTGCCTTTGAACTGATAGACTTAAAGGTTGAAGGTCAGTGTCAAAAGGTTGAAGGTCATTCTGTTTCATAGCAAGATTTTTTTCCCTTCATGCAAGATTCTAATTTTTTTTAGATTTTGTTTTTAGCTACATTCATAAATATCAATGTTCCTTTTTAAGACAGTTTATTTTATTATTTAATGAAGTGAATTTTTGCTGCACAATTAACTAGTTTCAAGAGAATTAATGTTAAGTGTTGTATTGTTCAGAGGAAGCATCTGTTGTACAAGGTTGTATAACTGACTAGTCTACATTATGCTGACATGTTATTTGATTTGAAGTTCATTCAGTTCAGTCTCCTTACAGTATATTCAGAAGAAGGATCCATCATACAAGGATGTGAAAGAAGACACTGCCTGGTCCATGGATAAATTTAATGAGTACATCAATGAACACTACATGGAGGAGAAGGGCTTAGAAAAGGACTGGGCCTACAACACATTAACAGTGAGCATATACAACCTTGCTTAGACTCAAGCATTTGTAATCCCCAGTAATCTAGTGGAGTATCTGCATTTACTAGAGTCTGTCGGTGATTATCAAGGCTGCAGCATCAATATTGTCTATTTGATTTCAACCAAATTTTCTGTGACGTTTCACCTTTGGCAAGGATCATGACTAGATTGATGGGCATTCAAAATTTTGCTTGCAGATTGTATAACTTTGTTAGTTTTTGAATTTATTCTGATAGCATTTTGCAGTCATTTTTCCCAGGCCCAAATTGGCTAGTGGCCCATTGCCCCAGGCCAAACTTGGCTAGTGACCCATTGGAAATTATTGGACTTCACATCAAAAGTTTTGTCATCTCCAGGCTAATTAACAATTACAAGAGGATCAGAAAATGTTTTATAAAATATTAAATGTTGCTTAGAGCTGAAACATTAGACATGTACAATCTATATTTACTTATAAGTTGAGTCTTGCTGCAAACTGCAAAGAACAGATCTCCACTGCATAATCTACTTGCAAATCTGTTTCAATGCAGTTTGTTAGGAGTAATCGGTAGAACAAACAACAAAGACCCTGATCTGCTGGTGCATTAGGCAAGAACAGATCAGGGTCTGTATTATTTGCAGTTGGACTGTGTGAATATGCATAGTACCTAATGAGGAACATTGACCGGTTGTCTTCCCAGTCAGTATTTTTAGCTGGTGCTAGTAGGTCCATCGGCCAGAATGCTTTTGATTTTATCTCATATCACGGGTCTGTTGTGCAGTAAGCATTTGACATTTGAATAACAAAAAGTATTCATGCCTGAAATGACATGTGTTGTGCCAAACCATTTGAAGAACATTGGACTGCGTGGATACATGCCATAAGGAGTGGCAGGGCAGGATTTAAAAAGTGGTCACCACCAAGCAAATTTAGCTACTTTTGCAAGCAACAATTTACCGAAGACGACTACAAAACTCTACAAAACTGTAACTTATCATGGTAGATTTATTCATTTCTACTTTAATCTTAAATTTTTTATCATGGTATTTGCATTCTAACAACAGTTATCATCATGAACATAAAGTGGGGACCATAAATGATGATGATAATACAGTGTAATAATAATAATAATAACAACAACAAGAATAACAATAGCAGACACAAGCATTAAAATGGAAAGTTGTGACAAAAATACTTGGATTATTTGTGATAATAATAATAATAATAATAATAATAATATTAATAATTTTATTATTATTATTATTATTATTATTATTAATTATTATTATTATTATTATACCATCCTTTTAAATTGCATAATTCAAGAACCATTCACTCTTTTCTGCTGTACAGGGTTATGCCCATTATCAAATGAATTTTATCTCCTGGAAACATGGAATGTTGTTTGCAGTCGTAGCTCAAGAACCATTTAACATACTATGATGCAAGTTTTTAGGAACATTGTCTTTTATAGCCAGGTGTGTCCTTTATGGGTTTTGCCAGGTCTACGCCAGTTTATATGGAGTTATGGCCCTTATCAATCAGCTTCATATCTCTACTTGGGAAATTGCTTGTAATCAGCATAGCTGAAGCACCATTTAACATATTTTGATGCAATTTGATGTAAACATTGTTTTATAGACCCTAATATCTCTTTTATGGAAATTTTACTAATCCTTTTCATTTTGCCCTTGCAATCACCTTCAAGTACTTGAAGGAGTTGGATTTGAGAATTTTCATCAGTTAGAGGAGTTATGTCCCCTGAT
The DNA here is from genome assembly GCA_016617855.1 of Megalonaias nervosa. NCBI lineage: Eukaryota > Metazoa > Mollusca > Bivalvia > Unionida > Unionidae > Megalonaias > Megalonaias nervosa. The sequence goes on along the minus strand of JAECUM010009835.1, from coordinate 26,204 downwards.
ATCTAGACTTATGGTTTTCCTACTATTTGTACATTTTAGCAGTCCATTACTACAAGCTCAAGTTTTGCCTGAAAAGCTGTTAATTTTATTTTACAGAAAACAATGCAGAAAATAATGATCCATTGTTTCAACAGTGTCAAACACAAGCTTCAGTGTAAGATTGGCTTCTTTGACCTTTTTGGACTGGACTTCATGGTGGACAGTGATATGAAGGTATGTTAATCTAGCAGTCTGTCTGCCTACCTGTAACTACCTGCCTGTCATTTGAGATATGTATATATCTAATAACCAGTTGAAGAGCCTATATCACTGTGTTTGAATAACTTAGAGCCTATATCACTATGTTTGAATAACTTGCTGGGAGCAGCATTATGGCAGAACAACAGTTGTTTACAACTGACCGGATAATATTATGGAAAGCCATTATTTGTGTGTGGCAAAGATAAATTATAGCATGCCTTATGTTTTTATTTGAAAAGCAAATTGTGCTTATGGTACTTCAAAAAGAACTCCAATAAATTGTCAGCTGATTAGTTTTATTCAAAATAAAGACCAGGTTTTTCTATTTGTAACTTACATGTCTGTTGAGGAGGGTATATAGTTGTTATGCATCTATAAATTTAAGCATATATATGTTTAGGTCACTTTTTCTGTTTCAATTAACAACTTAAATTATACAAGATGGATGTTAATTGAACTTTTCATACATAGTTTCAATTACAAACAGAAGAACAAACTGAGTCAGCATAAAATTTATTACATTTTGGCTGTCTAGGTCAATGATTTTAAGATGCATTCATGTTATTAGTGTGCAGTATTTGAATCAGGTCTTTTGCACCTATACATAACACAGGTTCAGCGTTCTAAGGAAGAATTTTGCAAAATGTCCAACAAAATCACATGGACGACATGACTGAAGATTTATGGTTGACTTTGACACTTCCAACATCAAAAGTCTACCTAAACAACATGAATAACCTGTTCATAGATACATGGTATTGTGAATGTATGTATTATGAGGTAGAATTCCGCTTGAAAAATTGAGCTTAAACGTTGAATGCTTATTAAATGTATTAATATTATGTCTGAAACTGTTTGGCCATCCATTTTTCAGGTGACTTTAATTGAGGTTAATGTGAACCCAGCTCTCCACATCAACTGTGAAGCCCTGAAGGAAGTCATACCAGGTGTAGTTGAAGAGAGTTTGTGTAAGTATCATTTGGGTACAGTACCACACATCCATTGCACTTCAGATATTCTTGGCTCAGTCCCAAAAACTCTCATGTGCAAGGGTTTATGATGGCCCAACCCAAGATTATCCACTTATATCTCACTTGTACACAGTTTTGGCAGGTTTTGATATCTCCAGTGCTTGTTTTAGTTCTCTCTGTCTGTCATTGATCTGTCCATTCTGAAAAGCTTGTTAGCATGATTGAGCAAAGAACAACAAAATTTGATAGGCATAAAAATTTTTATGAGCACAGTTAAGTAATAACCACTTTATGTAGACAAATGAAATTTGGTAGGCATAAAAAAATTTATGAGCACAGTTAAGTAATAACCACTTTAGGGAGACAAATGAAATTTGAATGTCGTAAAAAATGTTATGAGCACAGTTAAGTAATAACCACTTTTCGGAGACAAATGAAATTTGGTAGGCATAAAAATTTTTATGAGCACAGTTAAGTAATAACTGCTTTAGGGAGACAAATGAAATTTGGATGTCAAAAAATGTTGTGAGCACAGTTAAGTAATAACCACTTTAGGGAGACAAATGAAATTTGATAGACATACTGTGCATGCATCTGTAAATGACCCGATTAGATTTTATGGCTATTATAAAATTTTTCATTTTTTAAAATTTTTTTGAACTTTCTACACTTTTTAACATAAATCTTGCTAGAACAACTTTGCAAAAACCATTGAAGTCACACAAATGAAATTTGGTAGGTGTGTTTGTATGCATACATAGATTACCAGTAAGGATGTTTGTAGCATACCTAGATGCTGGTCCACCGTCAGATTTGGCAGCTGTTACTAAAAATAGACAAAACTTGAAACAAGCTTTTTTTTTCTTCAGAAACCGCTGAACAGAATTTAACCAGATTTGACAGAAAGCATCCTGATATAAAACCTTTTAAGTTTATACAAATGTTGCTGATCCACCATCAAACATGGTCACCAATAGTAGAAATTAAAATCCCTTAAACACTTCTCAAAAATCACTCAGAAGAATTTAACCAAATTTGACAGAAAACATCCATGTTTGAAGATAGTTTTTAAAGAATAGTTTTTAAAGATGATGCCAATCTGCAATTAGATATGGCTGCTGTTGCTGAAATAGAGAAACCATGAGTTTTTCTCGAAAACTGGTAAATAGTATTTGACCAGATTTGGCAAAAAGCATTCTGGCACGAAGGCCTTTTATAGTTTTGTTAATATTTCTGATATACCACCAAATATGGCTGCTATTACTAAATATAGAAACAAACTTTCAAAACTTTTTTCCAAAACTGCTGAATAGCATTTGATCTAGATTTTTATATTTGTTATATGAACATGTAATAAATCTTAATCAAATATAAAAGATGTATTTCTAAATATTTAAGTGTAAATTCTATATTTTCAAAAACTCTACATCACAGGAAAAGAAAGATTATCACAGGTTAAAAAAAAATACCATGCTTATTTTGCTGCTTTCATAGTCTCAAAGTATGGATGTTAAGTCAGATATTCATTAAAAATACAGGGACCTAGTACATTTAGAGGCTTTTTCCATTTTTTAGCTGTTAGAATTATTTATATGAAATCTAATTTTCACCATTTTCTTTACAAAATATTGAACCATAATTTATGAATCAAAAATGTATATGTAATTTGCTTCAGGTTTTGCTTTTATGGTTTAAAATTGAATGTTTTAATTGGTTGGTTTACACTAGAAGGCTATTTTCATGTGTTTTATGACTTAGATATTGTTTGTGGCTGTTTAATGTATTGCATCAAAAAAGATATAAAATTATGTATTCTGTTTTTGCATAATTTTAGATTTGACCATTGAGTGTTTTGAAAAAAGCCGACGGAATCAAGCATTGCTGCCATTATCATCCCTAAAATCTTTCACAGTATTGTACTGCGGCAGTCGTCCAAATGTAATGATTCCTCGCCAGACTAGGAGTGTCTCACCGGTGAAGGATATCACTGCAGAAAAAACGAAAATAGCTGCAACGGGGGCTAGTGTACGACGAGGCTCACCAACTCGACCCCCACATCATAGATCCTTAACACAAAGCACATCACTTTACACTTCACCAAATGCACAAAGCATAAAGAAAGACAAGACAGAAACTGTACCAGAAGCTCAGGAGAATTATCCAATAAAATCCAGTCTCCAAAGGGAGCCAATTCTAGCTACACACTCGGCAAATGCATATTCGGTTCCAACTGTAACAGCAGCAACATTCACTCAGACAAACAATAGTGTTAAAGATGCTGATGAAAACAAAAATTCAAATAATGCCGAGGATGAACTAGGGATCACTACTCCAACTCCTTTGACTTCAGTTACCACTTTACCAAGACTTGCAGACACTGGTCAGGCATCAAGCATGATCAATGCTTCACAGAGAAAAACCATGGATCTAAATTTGGTTCATGACAATTCTCCAGCATCTAGGATTTCTCTTACAGATTCATTGCTGGAAGAAGTTAAACTCAAAATGACTCATGCTCGTGGCACACCTTCTGCAAAAAGAGATAGAGACAATCTAGAGCGGGGAAATTAGTGCCAGAAAAAACTGCTTTACACTGAAACTGTCACTTAGAGTAGTCTTTAACCAAAATTACTAGTGATAGAATATTCCAAGTGTCCACTGAAGACAAAGGCTTGTTGACTAATCATTATGGTTATTGCTTGAAATCATCAAAGAAAAGTAGAGGAGAAATAAACTGGTACAGAAAATCAAAAAATTTACAGTTGCATACAATTTGTTTCTGTAGCTTGTTTGCCATGTGGAATATGAAGAGCAAAACAATAACAAAAAGCACTAGCCAAACAAAGCATTTGTATTCCCATTGTCATATAGATGCATCTTTGAGAATAATTTTACTGAGAAAACATCACCAGTCTATTAGAAGAGAAAATAACATAGTGAGTCTGAAAAAATATCAAACATTTGCAAAGCATCACAGGTTTAAAAAATTGGAAGACAAAGTGAAGCCATTTTTGGTTCACTCCATTAAGCAGTAGGTAATATGTACCTTGTAATACCCTTAGTTTTCAGGCCGCTATCTGACTTGGTAAAAGTTCCGTGTAATACCCTCAGTTGTCAGTGTTACGTGTAGGCCGTACAATAATAACAAGAGAAAAGAGTGAAGTCAACAAGCTTTGTATATTTTAACAAAATAATTTATTTCCCTAGAAAACAATGTAAAAATTGGAAAATAGGACTTACGGTTTGTGAATATAATCCAAAATTTAATCCTAAGAATGAAAAATACAAGTCCTATCACTGAATAGTTCTATTAGAATCCAGGTTTGAATCTCGACAATATTCCAATATGGAAGGTGATGATGTCAGATGTGGTCGTTGTACAAAATGGCAACAATTTCTCAGTTGAATCACAGTTTATGTTTCTGAATAATTCCAGAATAAATTTCCACTGAATTTCTTTCTCCCAGAATTTTATAAAACAGTACACTCATTTGGTTTTCTGGAGAATAAATTATTAAATTGCAAAAACAAATGAACTTCAAAAACAATCTGGTTTCAACAATAAAAACCTATCCAGCCTTCAAGGTTTCAGAAATACAACTGACTGACGAGCGCTCTTAAAGGGTATTATATCCACCCAAATTATCATCCCGTTCTCACGAGATAGATTACATGGTCTCTTAACACTTGAACAACGCAATAAGAAAAATGTAATTTGTCATGTAGTAAGAACCCCTATCTACTCTCACTCTGAAATAAATGTAAAAATAAAACATTGTTTATTCAGACTAGATGAAATGATCTTGGCAATAGCCAATCATTTTCGTGTAGTGCTTATGCTACCGCAGACCAATGTGAACTAAAAATATTGCTCATTTAACACATTTTACATCTTAAATAAACAACATTACTGAAAGAAAATATCGAATTACTGAAAAAGAATTTCGAATCCCGTGAAAATAATCATTACAGTAAAATGTAATGAAACAAAAATAAAATAAAAAAGAATTTTAAAACTAACACACAAACAATTTGATTACATATATGTAACATCAGACTGATATCTGACTTGGTAAACATTCCGTGTAATACCCTCATTTGTCGGGCTGATATCTGACTTGGTAAGGGTTCCTTGTAAGACCCTCAGATCACAGGCTGATATCTGACTTGGCAAGCCTGTTCCCTGTAAGACCCTCAGTTGTCAGGCTGACATCTGATTTGCTAAAGATTAAGACAAACCTTTTTTTTTCAGAAAAGAAATGGACAATAATAGTTTACAAACTGTAAATAAAGAAATTTTACAGAGGAAACAAATTATAAACTACCTATCTTAAATAGCAATCAGGCACATTCATTAGGCCAATTTCTAATAGCTTCAGTAATCTTTATAAGAAATATGTGTTTATGTTGGCATGTGCATGCCCTCTTGCCTGCTCGTGTGCATGCATGTGTTTCTGTATATATGGGAGAAACATTGGGTCAGGCAACAAACTTAATAAATAAGCATGATTAAACTTTCCTATGGAAAGAAATTACTGATTCATATTTCTTCATGTCCGCAAATCCAGTTTAATTATCCATTTTTCATGTTAAGATTAGAACCTAGCCATGCAAACAGAATTCCTCCCAAACTGCCTTGACACTATAAATTTCTGGTCATTAGACTTTAAAGTTTCAAAATTGCTTAATTTAAATTACAATGGCCACAAGATAAAATTTTTCAATTGGTTGAACTATAAGTTCATTATTTTGTGATTTCAAGCCAGAATGTCAATGATCCCTCACCACCTACTGCAAGCTGAAATACTTACTATTGCCTATCTTACTGTACTAATACTGCGATGCTCATCTGATGATTTCTCACCATGAAACACTGTATATACTTCCTCCTAAGTTGGGTCCAACTGCAGACAACATTGGCCCTGATCTGCCAATGCACAGTGTGCTAGCAGATCAGGATCTGTGTTGTTTATTCTACTGAGTAACAAGCTGAATAAACCCAGATCTGCCAGTGTATTATGCAATGGCAGGTCTGGGTTTATGCAATTTGCAGTTGGACCTGACTTGTAAGCAAGTACATATGGTATCCTTCTTTACAAAGTTTTGGACAGGAATGTCAAGGCAATCTCTGTCCACTTATGATTGATCTTAACTTTATTTTACATTATTTTGGGAAAATAAATCTATAGTACTTAAACATCTTTGAAGTTATTTAATAATAGATTTGGATAGTAAAAATATTAGTTGATTTTGTGTAGATTAAAATCACTGATCACAGGAATTGCCAAAAAATATGTCATTTGTGATTTGCAAATTTATGATAATGTCGATTTGTCAGAAAAATTCACACACTCCACAACATTAACGAGTTGTATTTACCATAATGGCGGAATAATCGAGTAAAGAAAGTATATATAGCAAACTTTGAAATGGTTTTGAACTCATTTAGTTAGATGCAAACCATCTTGTTTGACTTTAAGGCAGAGGTTGTAGTAGAAAAAGATCATTATTTACAGTTGCTATGGAGAAGGTATAAAGCTTTCATTTTGAATATACATGTAGGTCAGCAACTTTTGTTTTAGTAACCCCCCCCATCACTCTTCAGTATTGATTATAGAGAGAAGATATAATTTTATCAGTCATTAGTGGATTGAATTTGGACTTGGACTATCCAGTGGTATCAGTGACATTTTAGTACAAGAAAGGTTTGCTTCCATGTATTAGGACACAATAGAAATTTAAAATAAGAAAAGGTAAAAAAAAAAAAAAAATTGTCTTTGTATCACACTGAGCCTGTAATGGTTGCCAGGTTGATGTTCTAGATTTGGTTATATGTGTATGGTGTTTATTAATTGGAATTGGTTGTTGTTTGTGTCCTTTGATGCATGATCTCAGTAATCAAATGGCAGTATGCCAGTTTTGAATACTCCTCCAACAACCACTTGAAAAGTTTTAAACCAAGTTTTAACTCAGGACTGTAGTGTTTGACTAAGCACAGGACACTAGAAGAATTTGTATACCCGGAGTTTGATTTCCATGTTATTTTCTTGATGCATTTATGGAGTTTCCATAAGCTGTTACTTGGAGTATTGTTAATAAGAAAGTTTGTAATGGCATTATATCCAACTAATAATAATTATTGTATAATGCTTTATGCCAATCTGTGATTTATTTATGTTTACATTCTGACGAGTTCTTACAATGGTTGCAACATTTTCCAGAATTTTTAAATATGTTTACATGTACAGCAGGCTTGTGCAACCTATGTCCTACAGGCCATATCTGACCTGTGACTTGGTTTTTTCTGCTTAATATACATCATTTGGTGTAGCTTTAAAATGTCACTTATCCAGCCTGTACCCTATAGGAAGATGCACATGCATATAATCTAAACCTTTCCCCTGATTGATATGTTTAGGCTTACAGCTGACAGCTTTTTATATGTAAGACACTGACAATGTCCATGCTGTACCTTTGCTTAACTTGTGATTGTTTCTTTGGCTGTATGCTTTTTTTTCATTTTTTTATGACAGGATTCAGTTCCTAGGACACATATTTTGCTGAATATATCTAATAATTTAGGTAAAACAGCCTTAGGGTCATTGTGACTTAGTTTTGTACTGCTGTATATATTTACATGCTGAAAAAAAAAATTGACCAGATGTACTGCCTAGGTATGCATATTGGCTAACACCATATGTACTGCATGAATGTGTACACTGACTGGTTTTGTAAACATTTGCAGATAGTAAAGTAAACTAAGCCACCTACACATAGAAGAATGTTGCAGCCTTATAGTCTCCACAAGATGTATCAATATGGATAGGACTAGAATATTTTTCTAACTGTTTTGGAGAATACTAACAGATCACTTTTCATACATTTCACTCTCAATAAAGCAGGCATTTTTATTTCACACTTCACAGCAAAATTTTTCAGGGTGCATTCCAATTTCTAATTTGCAAAATGAGCCTATTATATTTTTGCAAGTTCTTATATTGAGACGTTATTTCTGCATTTCTTAATTTTTCTTCCATTTTGTCTGGTTTCTACTTGATTGTTTAGAAAGAACAGATTTCAGAAAGTATGGGGGTAGTTAGACAAGTCCATCTTGATAAACTTTTGGTTATAATTTCCCCTCGTATATAATTCAGGGATATTAATAGGATAAGTCTGTTTTGACCCATGGCTTTTTGTTGTACTTAATCAGCAACTGATCTCTGCATTGCTTTGTATTTTATTTATTGGCCAAATGCGGAAAAAAGATGAGAAGTACAGCTGATATGGTCTCAGTCAGGCAATAAGTATTTTGAAGATGTTTGTTGGAAACTGAACATAAATTTGTACACAACATACCAAGCTTTACCTGCACAAGTCAATGGGAACAGACAGAGCCCTTTGCTATGTCACTGCCAGTCAATACTAAAGTTTCTTTATTTGGCAATTTGTGTACTCAGGTCTAGAAAATATTGCTATGTTAAAAAAAAATAGTTGTGAATTCAACAATTAGTTCTTAAGAAAACCATATTCTCTGGTCAATGATCATTAATCTGCTTGATTCCACATTGAGCAATGGCATAAGTGGCCAGCTGAAACTGTACCTACTCGTGGATGAAAGGGTTATAAACTTTAGCAAGCAAAATCATTGGACAAGGAATTCATCATGTGACTTGTTAAGTGTTCATTTTGGTGACTTCTGTGATGTCTGCATGCCTCAGTTCTAAGGAATTGCTTGTGTATGAACAGTACAAACTGGAGAAACTTGCATGCAACATGTGTCAGTGGAGTAAATATGATTATTTTCAGTTATCTTCCCTAGTATATGTAAAAAGTCATCTGATTGGGTCAGTTTCTTCAGCTGAATTCAGTTGGAAGATAGTGGAGAATTTAATACTGTTGTTTTGCATAATTAAATATATGCCATGGGTCTGTGTGGATAGACAGTCTTCAGCTAGTGCAGATGAAGGAAACAGGTCTTGGCTCATCAGTGGTCTTAGTGAGACAAAAATACATAATATTAATTATCCATGTTATGTTAGAGAGGAATTTGTAGATGAAAATGAATGAGAATGCTGTATTTACCTATGTATGATGCACACAGGAATTTGTAGATGAAAATGCTTCTCAGAGCTAGTTGCACGTTATACATGGTTAAACATGGAATTGAGTCAGGGTCTCTTGGAGCAAGTTGCATGCCATACATGGTTAAACAGGGAATTGAATCTATGCTTCTCAGAGCTAGTTGCACACTGTACATGTTTAAACAGGGAAATAAGTCAGTACCTCTCAAAGCTAGTTCCATGCAATGCACGGTTCAACAGGGAATTCAGTCAATACCTCTAAGAACTAGTTGCACGCTATACATGGATAATGAGGGTAGTTGTCCAATCAGTTATGCAACAAAGCAACATTGCCATAAACAAATCATGACATCTGCTGTTTTATTTTATCCTGCAGAATTTGGCTCAGGATCTAATTATACAAGGTCTATTATAGAATATAAAATGGGGGATGGGGTAATTGCCCCTCCAGCTGAAAAAAGCGGTCAAGTATTTTAAAATATTTTGTACATTCAATTGATTATTTTGGCTGGGTCTTAAAAAAAAAATCGATATAAGTTCAAACACCTGCAATTGTGCATACAGTAATAGACCATAATAATGTCAGTAATAATGATTTAAAAGAAAGCAATGACATATGCCTAATATTGCCCCAGTGGTGTATAGAATTACAGAATCTGTGGAATGACCCCATGTATTCTAAAAGAGTATTTACAAAGGTATGGGCATTAATTTATGGATTGTCTATAGGCAAATTAGTTTTGGCATTATTTTATTTACATCTTCTCAGTATGATACCTTTCCTATAGTTTTACATCGATACGTAGCAAAATAATTGTCTTGTGCATTTGCCTGCTGCAACTTAAGACATTTTCAAAGGACAGAATTTTTGCAAAATGAAGCAGTGCAAATCATGATAATTTTATTCATGTAAGTGCATAATTGTTTTTAGACTATATCATTCTGTTGTTCCAATAACAAACATTTTGTGACAGATATACTATTTATACTCACTTAAAAGTCATGAAATATACCACATATATATACATGCTATATTAAGTCATGAAACATACCATATATACTCACATATAAGTCAGTCATGCTACAAACTGCACAGATCCAGATCAGTATCACATAATGTGCTGACAGATCTGGGTCTGTTCAGTTTGTTCAGAGGAATCGATAGAACAAACAAAAATCCTGATCTGCCAGTGCCTTTTGTGATTGCAAATCAGGGTCTATGTTGTTTGACTTTAATGTTTAAGTGAGTATATGCAGTACTTAAAGGAAAGTCCATGAATATTTCCAGTTATTTGACATATTTAATTCTTCAATGAGGAAAATGTAAATGTTCAGAAATATTTAACCTCTAACTTGTGAAAATCTAGTGTATATCTACAGTGGTTATGGCACTACCATTTTGCAGAGGTAAAATGTATGAATGATGTGAAAACATTGGAGGATCTTCAAAATGGTTTGTTGCATCATGAGGTCTGTTTGTGTTCACTTCAGTGCTGTCATTATTACAGTTAAGAATGTTGTTCAGGTGAAATACATTTTGCCCAGAAAAAGTAAACACATTAAACCTCAAGTTATGTTTGTTTTAATTGAACTTTACTTTTTTTATTTGTTGGTGAGGACTTGAGTGTATTATGATACAAGTTAAAGTAAAAGACAATGGAGACATTGCTGGAACTATAACTCGAAAAGAGACAAATAATGCTTTATCTGGGCTGAAAATTAAAAGCATTGGCTCATATTTTAGGAATTCTGTAATCATGTATTACGCTGCATAGTACATGCAGCTGTTGTGAACACAAACTAACTTAATGACATCATGGGCAGTTTCTAATAGTGGCCAACAATGAGAGTGATAATATGGCACATCCAAACAATTAATTTTGTAGAAATATGCAATGTTTTCTATTTGGTGCGGAGATTATATAAAACATTTCTCCTACATAGCATATGTAATAAATAAAATGTAATATGGACTTCCACTTTAAATAATTTGTGTAAGTGTATAGACACTAAAATATTGTGATTTTAAGTACCTTATTACATAACTGGTGTTTGAATCTTCAATAGAAGGGATGCAGAAAAAAAAGAGTTTGATAAATGCAGATAGTTGCCTAAGCTGAATGCATTTCTTTTCAAGTGTGTATGTGTGTATTCCATGATGTGTGTGTATTCTGTGATGAACGAATACTGATAAATTGCTGAATGTAGTTTGCATGTTAACCAACTACACCTAGTAATGTCTGTATAGCCTGAATGTTCTTGTGTCCAGCCATGGGTTACCAGTATTTAGAACTTGGAAAGATCTGGTGACATTTACTGCCAGCTTACAGTTATGTTAAGAGAGGACATGTATTAGATGACAAGAGGGTTATACAGATTGTAGTCTTTGATCATGTACAATGCTGTCTTCCAAACAAAATGGATTAATATTGTACATAATGTACCAGGTCAGAGTCTGCATTTGAAATTAAGTAAAATGAATAGTGTCAACTCTGATCTTATGAAGTACATGCTCTGTCACTATCAAACAACTCAGTATAATGTGGCCTCCGAGATAACCTGGATGTGATTATGGATTTCACTAGATTGTCAAGCAACTCAGTATAACACAGCCTCTGATATAACATGGATATGGTCATGGATTTCACTAGACTGTCAAGCAACTCAGTATAGCATTGCCTCTGATATAAATTGGATATGGTCATGGATTTCACTAGACTGTCAAGCAACTCAGTATAACATGGCCTCTGATATAACTATATACTGGCTGAAATTAACACTGAACCACAGTATAGTGAGAATAAAAGAAAATATAGGGCATGGGTAGGCAGGATGTAAATGAAATGCTAGTCAAACATATTGTAATAATTTTACTGCCTGTCAACTTATATAGCAGTCACAATTAAGATAGCCCCATGCTGATCCTGAATAAACATTGGTGTGTAAGAACACGAATTATGATGTTGAAGCTGTAGGTTTCTAAAACTGAACTGAATTATTTTTATTTCAGCTTGTTTATTGATGTTTTGAATAGTGTCAGGGAGTAAGGGACATCAATGGCAGAATGTCTGGAGCCAACATATGACCATGTTATGTAAGAATTCATGTTATAATGAAGCATGTAATAACAGGGTGTGCTATGATGACAGATCTGGGTCTAAGTTGATTGCCATTAGGATATGTGTTACACACCAGCAACAAGAGTATTTACACAGCAGGGATTGACTTCCTTATCACTAACAAGAGTAAAGGCAGGATTTAGTTTTTGTTGGGGTTTTTTCACCACCACCAAGAGTGTTTAAATAGCAGGGATTGCATTTTTTGTCAGGAATTCAAAAATAGCTAGGACTGGACTGAATAATTTTCATTGTACAGCACTCATCACTAAAATGCTGTCATTGATTTTGATTTTTTTTTTTTTTATACTTAACCATACAGTAATAACATGCAAGTACAATACCTCCTCATTAGGGTATGCTGCAGTCAAGGGAGACCACTTACAATGAAGAACAAGATCCATATAATTTTACTACCACTTAATGAAATGGGATGCCTGACCATACTCACCTTATAACAGGAACCATGTTATAATGAGGGGCCTTATAACAGGAACCATGAACTGAGGGGCCTTGTAGTGAGGGAGTGGTGTATTTGACTGGAAGATGGATACATACTTTTATTAATGTTTTTCATTGGTGCTTTGCTGTCGTATTTACTTAATATACAAATTGTCAAAGGTATTTTTGACTTCTTTTGCACTAGTTATTCTGTATTAAATGACTATTCATAACTAACACATGTAAATATTATTACTAATTAAAAAATATATTTAACTTGAAGTATATGTTAATCTGCAAAGACAAAACCTTGATAAAACACTTCAAGAGAGATCATGACAGTTGTATAAACAGTAAAACCTCCCAGTTAAGACCTCTGATTGGACTGAGGAAAGTGGTCCTAATTAGGATGTGGTCTCATTTCAGAGGACAACTCTTACTCTCTTACATAGTAAACAAGACTTAACAAATCTGGTATCTGTTGGGGAGTGGTCTTTATTCAAGGGTGGTCACAATTGGAGGTTTTACTGTATAATCTCCTAATTTTGCTAATCCAATGAAAACTCCCAATTTTGCTAATCCAATGAAAACTATAACTAGATTTTTATTGAATTGCATTTATATTTCAAATGGTCTAGGTCAGATAAATCCACTTTCTATAATGTCTCAACAAAAGATACAGAACTTGTCTCTTTCTGGGACACATATAAGACTTATCCATAATGTTTCATTATGTATACCATTGAAAAAAAAATGTAGCAGAAATTAACATCATTTTGTCCTATATTACCAAATTTGCACAAATAAGCTCAGGACTTGTTGGAGTTTACTGTTAGCTTACAAATTTCTTGGCACAGTGATTCTTCACAATAACATTGTTCCTGAGAGTCAGAAGCAGTGGTGGCTCAGTAGTTAACAAATTGGACTTGCAGGCAAAACGGTGCAGGTTTTATTCTCACCATTGGACAAGCCTAGGTTGGCTACCTTTGTGTTCCATTGGGCAAAGCCTTTTATTCTTCTTGCAGGAACTGGATATCGCCATTGCTGTTCCCCAAACAACCCAAAATTTAAAAAAACGAGAGCCATATAGGTGTACTGTGTAATATTTAAGGTTGCCTTACACTGGAGTACATTGTTCAAAGTATTACTATAACATAATGTAATGGAATCCATGTCTATAACTACCTTATAAAAGAAACCATGTTGTAATGAGATACTTTAATAAAAGGAACCATGTTGTAATGAGATACTATAACAAATGGAACCATGTTGTAATGAGATATTTTAATAAAAAGAACCATGTTGTAATGAGATACTTTAATAAAAAGGAACCATGTTGTAATGAGATTCTCTCTCATGAGGGATTACTGTACTGTCAACATTCTTAAGAGTGCAAGTATTACACATGTGATTATTCCATGTGTTGTGATAATGAACAAGTTTTCCATGTTATATATATATATATATATATATATATATATATATATATATATATATATATATATATATATATATATATATATACACTCATTTATAAGACAAGACTAACTGGAAGCTGCACAGATGCCATCACATAGTGCGCTGGCAGATCTGGGACTGTGTTTAAGAGTATTCACTAGAATAAACAACATAGACCCTGATCTACAGGAGCATTATGCTATGGCATAGCAGGATCATTGTTGATAGCAGTTTAACTCGACTTATAAGTGATTTATATGTTGTACTGGTATTGCATCTAGGGTGAAAAGATTTGTTACAGTAGTGGGGAATCAAAGCAAGTTGATTCCTCAACATCCCAGATATTAGTTGTTCATAATATGTTGATGAGCAGAGCATAAATTATACCATATTTTACATCCCTATGGTGTACACCAAACTACAATTAGCATAGTCCCAGATGTAGCATCTTATATGATATACTACAATAGATCAGGATCTGCTTTTATTGACATAAGAATCACTTTCCTATGGTAGAGGGTTGGACTTGTAATCCAACAACATGGGTTTGATACCTATCTAAGCACCCTCAGTGTGTCCTTGGAAAAGGCATCTAGCTCCCATTCCTTATTGCCTGAGACTTTATGGAAACAACTTAGACCTAATCTTCCATGCATTATGTGATGACAGCTCTGGGTTTAAAGCATTGGTATTGGATGCATTTTACACACATGTAAAATTGGGTATTCTTTTTTTATGTTGAACTGTATGTATATCAGTTCTGAAAATACAAGTACCAACAGATTATTGCTAAGTGGCCTGTCATTTGATTTTTTTACACACACACACACACACACACACACACACACACACACACACACACACACACACACACACACACACACACACACACACACACACATCAACAACCTGTAATTTGCACTGACTGCTGAGATAAAATCATATTTTTTAAAAGTTGAGTTTGTTTGTTTCTTAAATTCATTTACACTGGCATTTAGTGAACATTGCTTAATTGCCAATTGTGAGTTGTGTTGTATAGGAAATTCTAAATTAGAGCTATAGTTAATTTAATTTTTTCAAGTTTTGTAAGTTGTTTTAGAATTTGTTTCTGATTGCTATATTTGTATTATTGACCAGTATATTTAATAAAGAATTAATTACAAGGAAGACTCGACTTTTTCATTGCTTACATATGCAGAGGATGTTACGAATGTTTATTTCCTGTTAAATTTATAAAATAAGCTGAAAATAAGTGAACTTTGTGCATCAATTCAAAAGTCTATTAAATGACAGCTGATCAGATATCCCAAATGGTAAAAAAGGCCCAAATCTACTATAATACTTGCCTCCAGTATGAAAGTATCACAATCTAAACTTGTCTATTCAACAGAAATACTGTATTCAATCCTTACAGTAACTGTGACAGCATTGTGTCTGTTGAATATTGTTTCTTTCAATGCCCATTATAGAATACATATACAAGAAATATTCAGTTACAGTACCCAATCACCATGGAAAATCGGACAGAAATTCTAAGAAGAATTTTAAAACAAATATAATCTTCAGTACTCTCATGGAAGACTATAAAAAAACATAATAAATGATTATCTTTACTACAACAATTAGGCCAAATGATTTTAGGCAAGCTTCTGCATCAAACTGAACATGACATGGGATTGATTCACTCTCTTTTTTTCGATAACTATTATGCCCTGCTGTGGCTAAAAATTACTAGCTTAAATGTCAGTAACACACATTCCTAATGCTAACACCTTCAATTCTTGGTTGAAAGAAATTCACAACTTAATTACACAAATGAATTAATGGAATTAACTCCTTGTCCTTACTACATTACTTTGCTCATTAGAAATTCATTGATATATATTTTCAGACATAGGAAAATCAATTCTCAGCTTATATGATACAAATCATTTAAGACAGATAATTTACTTCTCACAGAAGAAGTGCATGAAATTCCTACCATACATGATTTCTATTGTACACATATCACTAAATCCAAACTTGTTCATACCAACAAAATATTGTATGGCATTCTTACGATACATGAATTATATAATATTCCCGACATTTTCTGAACTCGAGGACAAATTGAAATATGAATTTAAAACAAATGAAATTCAACAAATAATTAGAGACATACATCAACAAACATATTGTATGCAATAGGGACAATAATTTGTGCCTTCCTGAGCCCTCACTTGCTTTATCATCAGAGAATTCACCCCGTCTCTTCTCTGAATCTGGATCTCTCAAATTTCTGGAACCTATGTCCCTTGGATGAATTATTTAATAAGAAAAGTACATTTTACTGATCTCAGAGACAGCTTCCCCTTGGGCAGAAAAACTCAGACTGACTATTAAGAGAATTTTTTAAAACTTTGATTTTTGTCAGGAAAATACACTCCCTCGTTTAGCTTAGTCAATCAGGATTATTTTCACTAACCACCAAAAAATGTTAACACTCCCATTGAAGTCAGAATAGTCATCTCTAGTCCACCCTTATTAATAACTATTATGGAAAATAATAATAGTAATAATAATAATACCCATGCTCATTCTGTAACATCTGTGTACATCCAGCTTTGGACTCCAGGAGCCACATGCATAGTCACCACTGGCTGCATAACTAGCATCATCATTGGACACGATGGACAACCAAAGATAAAAAATATCATTTTATGATGCCCGTTTCAAATGTGCCAAGATTTTCTGAAAATTTTCTCTGACTTGTCTCAACTCCGCCATATTCTGGTATATGGCCTTACACCGACATGTCTTTCGGACTGTTATCAAATGGACTCGAATTAAAATACAATTAATGCTCCAAACAGAGCAGATGCCATCCCTCATATCCCTGTGTGCATCCAGCTTTGGACTCGGGAGCCACAGGCTTAGTCACCATTGGCTGCATAACTAGCATCATCATTGGACACAATGGACAACCAAAGATGGAAAATATTTTATGACACCCGTTTCAAATGTGTCAAGATTTTCAAAAATTTTCTCTGGTTTGTTTCAACTCTGCCATCTCCTGGCATATGAACTTACACTGACATATATGTTGGACCGTTATCAAATGGACTCTAATTAAATTCAATTCTTGCTCCAAACAGAGCAGATGCCATCCCTCACAGTCACCAATTTATTGTGAGTCTAGTCCATATGTCAAACATACTATTTACATGTCACACTAACCATGACAGAATGTACTGCAAAATTATCTCTACAAAATTTGCACCATTACAATATAGATTCATGTTTAATGTCTTTTTTCTGTATTTGTAAATAAAGAGGAAGGAACATGCACCAATCCTCCCTCTTATTCAGTAACTGGCAGGAGATCAGGTCATCAAATGTTGCCATGGCAATGTCTCCCTCTCTCAATCCTGTCCTGGCCCTTTCTGATCAAATTCTGTTCATTGCTTTTGAATAAAAAAAGTCAAAGTTTTATTTTCCTTTTTGTTAGAAAAGTGTGAACATATTTGCTGGTGGATCAGCATTAGGTGTATAAAATTGAAAACCATCTGTGCCATGCTGCTTTCTGTCAAGTTTGGTCACATTCTGTTGAGTGATTTTTGAGAAGCATTTGTTTATAGGTTTTCTGTTTATGGTAATGGTGGCCATATTTGGTGGATTGGCATCATTTGTATGAATCAGAAACATCTTCACCAGCACACTTTTATTGAGTTTTGTCAGGTTCTATTCTGCAGTTTGGAGAAATTACTTAAAAGTGTTCTGTTTTTAGCCAGTGGCCATAATTAATGGTGAATTAGCATTATATGTGGGGGCCCCGAGTGGCCAAGTGGTCTAAAGCGCTCACCATTACGGATCACTGCCATCTCACCTCTGTCTGCGTGAGTTCAAGTCTCAGGCTCGGCTAATGTGGGCACGTGAGAAAGCCTGCCAGTAGCTTCTCGTGGGTCGGTGGTTCTTCCCGGGGTTTTCCAGGGTTCTTCCTCCACCAATTATACTGGCTGCCATGTATAGCCTATCTTCTGCTGAAAAATGGCGTTAAACCCTACAACAACAACAACAACAACAACAGCATTATATGTATTAATTTGAATGACCTCCAAGATGCTTTCAGTCAAATATCAAATTTTGTTCAGCACTTCTGATGAAAAAGTATTTTTTCTCATCTTTGTTTCTCAAGTAATAGCAACCATTTTAGATGGCAGATCAAGATCAGTTAAAAAAAAAAAAAAATGAGAGACTTCCTTGCCAGGATTCCCTCTATGAAATGTGATTAAATTTTGTTGAGCAGTTTTGTGAAGATGTTTAAATGTTTTCTGTTTTTAGTAATGGTGGCCATATTGGATGAGAGAGCTTTATCATTTGTACAAAACTGAAAGGTCCTTATGCCTGGATACTTCTTTCTAATGTTGTCAGATTCTATAACTGAAAGGTCCTTATGCCTAGATACTTCTTTCTAGTGTTGTCATATTCAACAGTTTTGAAGACGGCATTTAAAGGCATTTTTCAATTATAGAAATGCTTGCCATAGTTGACTGTAGACTCACGTCATTTGTAAAAACTTGAGATGTCTTTCATGCCAAGATGTTTTCTGTCAAGTTGTGTCAAATTCTATTCAGCGGTTTCGGGAAAAAGTAACATTTTTCTTTCCTTAGTATCATTATTTTAAGGCAGATTTGTACAAACTGGAAAGATCTTTCTGCCAAGATACTTTGTTTTTTTTTAATAAATTCATTGATGGTGTTATAAAACAAAATCAGAGGTACACTAATAACAAACGGTGTAACAAAATTAAATTTACTACCCATAGTGACAACATGATGATGATCACTAATTTTAATAAATCTTTGGCTCAAGTAAGATGGACAATTCTTATCAAAGTTGTATGACCCTGATTTAATCTCAAATATTTTACTCTATCCTCCACTTTTAGCATTCCCTTACATTAAGCCTCATAATGTCTGTTGATTGATCTGGGTTCAAGGTTACTTAAAATCTGTTTTGCCCATGTTATTTCTGGTATACCATGAAGAACAGGAATAGTCCAATCATGAGGAACAGGAATAGTCCAATCATTAGGAACAGGAATAGTCCAATCATGAAGAACAGGAATAGTCCAATCATGAAGAACAGGAATAGTCCAATCATGAAGAACAGGAATAGCCCAATCATGAAGAACAGGAATAGTCCAATCATGAAGAACAGGAATAGCCCAATCATGAAGAACAGGAATAGTCCAATCCTGAAGAACAGGAATAGTCCAATCATGAAGAATAGGAATAGTCCAATCATGAAGAACAGGAATAGCCCAATCATGAAGAACAGGAATAGTCCAATCATGAAGAACAGGAATAGTCCAATCATGAAGAACAGGAATATTCCAATCATGAAGAACAGGAATACTCAAATCATGAGAACAAAAATCATCAAATCATGAAGAACAAGAATAGTCTAATCATGGGAAAAAAATCGTCAAGTCATGAAGAACAGAAATAGTAAAATCATGAAAAACAACAATAATCTAAAATCACATTATATTAAAGGAGAACATTATGCTTTTCTATTTTGCAGTCATAAACACTGACCTTGTCTAAAGAGAAACTTTAACCTAGCACTTCCTTCTCTTTAGTATGTATACTACTATTTATTCATGTGAGACTAAGTTATTTATATATAGACCTAAATATTTAATACACAAATGAGAACTGAGTATGTGGCCATTGCTGGTTATTTTAAATTCTGATTTTGTTTTTTTTACTTTTCACATTAAGCCAAATTGAATACATTCAGTCATGCGTAATGATAGTTTGTTGTCTTTAGTCAAAGACTGCAGGACTCTGGTTAGAAATGTAATAAGGATGCTGATGTGAAAACAAGATAGCTTATGATAATAGCTTACAACCAGAGCCCATGTTAGTAGCCATGTCAGAGATGAGGTCCTAAAATGCTAGCCTGATATTCACATGATTTTTCAAAGGTCTGAATTCACTGCTATTTCTGTTACAATTCACACCATTCAACAGAAATAACTCCTAAACCTAACAATTTTACACAACAACTCTGAATCTTGTTGTCACTCAAGCAAATCATTTCAGTGTAGAAACCTTTGTATGCCTAAACCTTAATATCTTACTGTTACTAATTTTAGTAACAGTGGCCATATTTGACTGCAGCTTTGCATCATTCATTCAAATTTGAAAGCCTTCATGACAGGAAGTTCTGTTCATAGTTTGGTCAAAATTGGTGAAGTTAGGTTTATCATAAAAAAATTTAAGATTACAACTATAGATTGACACATGATGCATGGATGCATGATGGATACAGGGCTGTACCACTAAGCTTACTTGGACTTACAGCCAACTGAACCAAAAAGCCAACACATTATTTCAGCATAAGATTTAATTCTAAAAGCATTAGCAAAGAAATGTGACATACTGAATGAATAAGCCATATAACTACACATGACAGAAATATCTCAACGGACAAACCTCAGTCTGAAAACCTGTTCTTGTTGACTGGATCATGTTTATGATGTCTCCACAATCATTCAAAATGTCTCTTAAATTAGAGTCTAAACTTATGATTTCCTGAGTGAAGGATTATAAAAATCGGATCAAATTTTAATTCAACTGTGTCATTAATGTTCGCTTGTTTCTAACAAAAACTGTTAATATGAAAATAAAACTTATGAAATTCAAATTTGACATTATCTCTAAAAGATTGTAAGTGACAGTGATTTACATGTATTATCTCATGGATTTTTCCCTTCTGAGTTCCAAATTTTATAAAATATCACAATAGTTCAATATGTCAATCAAATACTGTCAATTCAATATTTTTCATGGGTACCAAATTGTCATGGTTTTATGGTTACTACACACCACAAATTTCAACACCCAATGCCCAA
Organism: Megalonaias nervosa; assembly: GCA_016617855.1. NCBI lineage: Eukaryota > Metazoa > Mollusca > Bivalvia > Unionida > Unionidae > Megalonaias > Megalonaias nervosa. Next base: position 4,996 of record JAECUM010009835.1, on the reverse strand, counting down.
TGTTCTTTTTATGGAAACCACTGGACTCCTTCAAAATCCATGGAAACAATAGGAATCCTAAATCCATGGAAACGATAGAACTGCTTCTAAATCCATGGACTCCCCCTTGGCCCATGAAAACAATAGGTCCTTCTCAATCCATGGAATAATAGGGCCCTTTCACAATCCAATGAAACAACAAGGCCCATTTGCAATCCAATGAAACAATCGGACCCCTTCTCAACCCATGGAAACAACAGGACCCTTTCTCAATCCATGTAATTCTTCACAAAACCAGCAGAATTAGTACCCACAACACCAAATGAATTCAAAGTATGTAAATGTATTATTTTCCCTGCCGTGATGTCAATGTAGCCTTCATTACATGCTACCAACCAACCTGTGACATTGGCCTTTAACCTTGTGAGCACTAACTACTTGGATTATCTCCTGTCTTAAATTTAAATACCATGAGAACAAATACACATACAGTGTATCAAGATAATCCAATAATTTACCTCAACAACTAAAAATGATTCACACTGTTGAGCTTTGCTTTTATCTTTTGATTTTATTTGTTTTTAATTTGTGGTATGTATCAATGAAATGATGAACTGTTGTCTCACTTTCTGTGATGTGTCACAGGCTGGTGGACTGATGTCTTGCTTACTCTGACATGTGTTGCAGTGTGGTGGACTGCTGTCTCACTTTCTGTGATGTGTCACATGCTGGTGGACTGCTATCTCAGTTTCTGTTACATGTGTGTCAGACTTGATCCATTTGTTCTTCAGAATAGCATAAGGAATATTTTGATTTAAATATTACACTAATAACACTGTATTCATACAGTGAAACTTATTTAAGCTGGATGCTTTTGGGACCAAATATATGGACCTTTCTATGAAGTCAGCCTGTATGAAGATGTTTGATTAGTATCAGAATGACCTTATTAGCACCAAAATAAATGTCAAATCTGCATGGAAAGTTGGGATTAGACCAAACATCGGCAAGAACTGCTGTGCCAGGTCTCCTTATCTGTAGAGTGCTGCATGCCAAGTCATTTTCATCCCATTCATTATCATTTTCAGTACACACAATACAAATTTATGACTTGTACCACATTCCTGTCCAAAGTGTGTAATGTGTGGCATGTGTGCAAAATGGTACCAACACATGCATTATACAGTCAACAGTTTTAGGAAGTCCTACTGTAATATTCGTTACAATAACAGCTGTATATTCAAAGCAGTTTTATTACAGAATTAGGACAACTCTATATACTTGTGTATTATATCAGCTCCAACTGCAGACCAAGGAGACCCTTATCTGAACTGGTATAATCCGCAGGCAAATCAGAGAGTTTGTTCTTATGACATATATAAAAGCATACAGAAGGGTGGTAATTGCATGTGAGGTTCCTTATTTAGTCCTGGGACCCAGATATTCCAGCGCATTATGTGATAGCAGATCTACATCTATGTAGTCTGCAGTTGGATCTGACTCATCCATCAGTATGTATGGTACATACATGGAGACTTTGTGAGTATACAGTGACTCATATATCAGTATGTATGGTACATCTATGGAGACATGGTGAGTATACAGTGACTCATACATCATATATATAGTAGATATATTGAGACTTGTGAGTATACAGTGACTCATACATCAGTATGTATAGTACATAAATGGAGACTGAGTATACAGTGACTCATACATCAATATGTATAGTACATATATGGAGACTTGTGACTATAGTGACTCATACATCAGTATGTATAGTACATAAATGGAGACTGAGTATACAGTGACTCATACATCAATATGTATAGTACATATATGGAGACTGTGAGTATACAGTGACTCATACATCAGTATGTATAGTACATATGTGGAGACTTTGTTAGTATACAGTGACTTATACATTAGAATGAATAGTACATACTGTATATGGAGACATTGTTAGTGCACAGAGACTTCATCAAATAAGAAATAATTCTGTCATATTCAGGACATATTGTGGGCTAACAAACACACACACAAGACTTGTGACAACTATTTCAAGCTCCACATGTTGCTTACATTCTTCACAGATTAAAGATTCAGTGTTACAGTCATTTTCATACTTTAATTTCTTAAAAATTTATGTTTTTAAAACAACCAGTAAATGGTACATATATACACATGTATTTTCACTGAGATAGTGTGCAAAGCATACACTAATAAGGCACATGCATATCATGACATAAAACTTTCTACATTTATTTGTAAGACATACAATATTGGATTGACTGAAGATTAATATAACAGACTGCACCAGTGGCCTAGTGGTTAGCACATCTGCCTCAGATGCGGTAGGTCATGGGTTCAAACCTTGGCAGAATCATACCAAAGTCTTATAAAAATGGTCCTAACAGCTGCCTCGCTAGGCACTCAGCATTAAAAGTTAGTGTTAAGACTCGTCTACCTGGTGTCAGGATAATATGAATGGATGGGACATGATGCTACATATTTGCAGCATGATGCCCTAGTGCTAGACATCACTATAAACTGCCACTCTGCAGACATTGTAACAATATGACTGCAAAACTGTTAAAGCTATGTTAAAAATCCAAAACACACACTCATTAATATGACAGTTAAAAACTGGTAAAATCTGGACTTGTCTGATACATAACCAAGCTGTTATTTCCAACCTTTATTAAGATATCCACCTATTCTTTGAAAGATCAATAATTATGCCTGACATAGAGTCTATCAATTGATAGTGAAACTGCCTTATAATTAAATAAATGATACAGTTCACCCTTATTATAATATGTCTAATAATACTAATAATAATAATATTGTGGACTTAGTACAGCACCAAATCTTGAGAAGTGCTTTACAATATTTGACAACACATAAAATCATATACAACAACAAGATTACAAAAACAAATATCATGAAATTATAAAACAAAAACATGCTGACAATAATTAAGGAAGTAAACATCATTAAGTCTAATTTAAGTCTGTTCTTTTAGTCAAAATAGGCGAGTTTTAAGAACACTCTTGAATGAGATCAGAGTGTCCTTGTGTCTAAGACCAATGGTCAATTCATTCCACATCGCTGGGTCCTGGTACACAAAAGAACATTATCCGTATGACTTTGTTTTAACAGTGGGAACAATGAGAATATGTGTCAGAAGAGGAGTACAAGTTTCTAGATGGGGTGTACACATGGTTGAGGTCAGATAGGTATGTTGGACTGGAGTAAGTCAATGAAATGTAGCATAGTGAATAGATTTTGCGTTTCATTCTGGATCGAACAGACAGCCTGTGGAGGTTACAGAGTTGGGCAGCAGTGTGCTCAGTCCTTTGTACTCTTGGGATAATCTGAGCTTTCCAAGTATACATGGTGCAGTGTATTATAAGAAATACCATATATAAGAATTAACTGAAAAAATAAGTCAATTTTAGGAAACTCACCTAAATTTTAAAGGTGTATTGATATTAATGAAGCAGGATACATCAGTTCCTGAAATTAGCTTGTGCAGTTTTGAAAATTGTATTTTAATATCATTATGTATATGTGTGCTTATTTTAGAAATGGTGTTGTTAATATTATTATGTACTGATTTGAGAAATCATGTTGTTAATATTATTATGTGCTGATTTGAGAAATGGTTTGCTGATATTATGTGCAAATTGGAGAATGGTGTTGTTAATATTATTATGTGTTAATTGGAAAAATGGTGTTGTTATTATTATTATTATTATTATGTGCTAATTGGAGAAATGGTGTTGTTAATATTGTTAGTGCTGATTTATTTAAATTATTCATATTTGCTCTCCACTTACATGTCATATCTAATGTATGTCATTGTACAACTTGTTATTAGCTTAAAATAGCTTGAAAGCTTCAAGTATACAAATCAACTCTAACTAAAAGCCATGGAAAATTACCTATTGTCCCTAAAATAACAATATATCTATATATCTATATCTATATATATATATATATATATATATATATATATATATATAAAGAATACAAATCATATGGCGAATAACAGTCCTTTCAAGTGCACTGGATCCAGCAAGGGATCACGTGTGTCAGGGATTGATTAAGATAAATGCAATAAACTGACAATATTTTTATTGACCTAGAAATCGATGTAAATTTATGTAGGCGCAAATTATATCCCGGATAAGGTAGTAGCCTATAATTACGACTATGACAATGAAATATCTAGGGTATAATTTGCACCCACATAAATTTACATAAAACAACAGATGTCGTTATGGTTCGTTGATTTCTAGGTGAATAAAAATATTTGCACGCATCCGCAACAAGTTGAAATAAACTAGTTGAAACATAATAAATTTAAAGGTTTAATTCCTGTAGAAACAACCATGCAAAGTTTTGCAAACACAATGGTTTTTGTGTTTTATTTGTTTGTCTTGTCTATGTTTTGTATTTGCCTTTGAAAAAGACTCATTAAGAGTCGAAAGCTCTCAGACTAGTTAGATACTAGTTTTGCACTGTTCATTGTCAGTTTATTGCATTTATCTTAATCAATCCCTGACACACATGATCCCTTGCTGGATCCAGTGCACTTGAAATGACTGTTATTCACCATATGATTGCATTCTTTATATTATCAAACTCGTATGGCATGATCTACCTTTGGTGTGATCTTACACTCTTTCAGTTCTGTATTTTATGTTGTATTAGTGTATACGTTCCAATATTTTCCCTCTTGTACAGCAATGCACAAATGAAATTATTTATATTTTGCAGCTGACACATTTTCTTTTAAACAATTCTCTAAATTTGCTTAATAGCCTATAATTACTACTATGACAATGAAATATCTGGGATATAATTTGTGCCCACATAAATTTACATAAAACAACAGATGTCATTATGGCTCGTCAATTTCTAGGTGAATAAAAATATTTGCAAGCATCCGCAACAAGTTGAAATAAACTAGTTGAAACATAAAAAATTTAAAGGTTTAATTCCTGTAGAA